>JASANA010008817.1:0-186574 GCA_030248095.1 Ptycholaimellus sp. GST1_10
GAAATAACTGGTACCATCGGCAAGCCGAAATAAAGCTCTTTTCTTGTGAAAAAAAACGATTGACCCGAGTGTAAAGCCAAAGAAATTGCCCTACTACTAGTGAAATCTGCTTGTGGGGCATTTGCATTTTGTTTTCGCGCGCAGTTCCAGGGCTCTTTTCATGCGCGCTCAAACAAAATGCAGGTGACACAGCAGATTTCACTAGTAGTAGGGCAATTTCTTTGGCTTTACACTCGGGTCAATCGTTTTTTTTTCAAAAGAAAAGAGCTTTATTTCGGCTTGCCGATGGTACCAGTTATTTCCTCAACTTTAAAAGCATTCAAAAAAATTGATGAGTCAGGATTCGAACCTGCATGATAGACCAAGCAGCTCAACGCTTGCACCACTACACCACTTGACCACATGGCAGATCCTAGTGACTGAAGATCTAGATGCTTGAAGGAGGGCTAGGACCGGATGGGGGGGGGTGAAATGAATACCTACACCCATACATGGAGGAGATGCGAAGGGAAGGGAAGGAGTTCGTGCGGCACTTTTGTTTTCAATTTTTTGAACCAAAGCAAGCCAGTTTTTGCTAAGTTTCGCGAGTACCCCCCACAATTCGATGTCGATCTTTCCATTGCAACAAAAATCATAAAAATCGGTGCAGGATTTGTTGAGAAAAGCTCTTATCAATTTTAAGATCTGGCAATAACCCTCAAAACATACACCTGGGTCGAAAAGAGGGGCTGGGCGCTGACGGTCGCTGCGCTCCCTCGCGCCAGCCCAATAAGCTATGACAGGATGGTTTATTCAGCAGTCTGCGTCTGTTGAGGCCTAACAGGCTGGCTTGATTTTGGCATGTCTGGAGTTGGCGATGTGCGCCGCAGGCCTCTCCCAACCTAGTCCATATATATAAAAGCTGAGCCTTGTCTGTGACGTCTGCAGACGGCGCAGGCCCAATTCAGCAGCTGCAGCGGAAGTGAGGATGGTTTTGGGTAAATCGGGGTTGCGGAACACGATTCTGGCCTGGCCAGCTTGCTCCGATCACGGGAAAGTGCTTAAAACATCAAAAATGTTACTTTTATCAATGTCTTGCCTCTGCGCAGTTTTGTGCTGCTATCCAATCGGGTGATATTGCACTCATTAAACATTAATTCTCATACAGCTTAGCAAACTAGCAGACAGCCTTACCACTTTGGTGGTTACTTTTTGATGTTCTTCAAGGGCAGCCAGATGATTGCAGTTGCATTCATTTGATGCGGCTGTAAATTGAAACCTGGTTAGGATTCCAAGGGGAGTCGGTTGACCAGAAATGGGGCAAAATTACCAAATCCAGAATATAAAAGCTGAGACGTGTCCGTCCCACAGACATTTGGCGCAGGCCCAATTCAGTAGCTGCATGGGAAGTAAGAACATTTTTGGGTAAATCGAGGGCGTAGAATGCGAATTTGAAATATCTGCAAGGATCCGAACACGGAAATGTGCTTAAAACATCAAGCGTTTGGGCAAAATAGTCGATTTGGAGGGTTTTTCAGACATAGCTTTTGACAAAAAGCGAATTTTTGCAATCTGTTTTTTGCATTCGCTAGGTAATTTAATTACGCAAAGAATGCCGGTGGAATTTTTGAAATCGGTTGAGAAATGGCAGAGTTATGTACAAAACAAATTTGAGCCACATGGCCAATCTGGCGGCCTACCCAGCCATCCAATGTTTCAATGGATATTGAAGTAAGAAACGACATGACAGTTTATTGTCCATTTAGGTCTACCTAGATGGCTTGATTATGACATGTGCTGGCAATGGAGCTGACATTATGGAGCTGGCAATGTGCGCCGCAGGCCTCTCCCAACCTAGTCCATATATATAATAGAGGAGCCTGTCTTGTGAGTGAGCATTTCGCGCGCCATGAGGGAAGCTTCTGGTGAGGAGGTGAAGGTGTTTTTGGGTAAATTGGGGTCGGGGAACACGATTTTGAGGGGAACAGCTTGCACCGATCACGGGAAAGTGCTTAAAACATCGAAAATGTGACTTTTATCAATGTTTTGCAACTGCGCAGTTTTGGGAAGCTACTCATTGTGGCAAGGTTGTACTCAGTATTCATATCCTTTCATAGAGTTTTCAGCAGCATCCATCTTTGGCGATCTAACCTTTGTTGGATTGATTGCCTAATCTTTGAAGTCCCTCGAGGACAGCCAGGTGTTTGCTGTTGCACTCATTTGGTGTGGCTATAATTTGGTCACAGGGTGGGAGTTTCTAAAAGAGTCGGTAGACCAAGAAAAGAGGCTAATGCATGAAAAAAGCTGAGCACCCGTGTAGCGGGACCCATGCAGCCCAAATAATTTCTCTAATCCCCCTCCAACCATTTGGCTTCTTCTATCACCAAATTGCCCCCCAGCCGTTACCCATGCAGCCCAAATATATTCCTCCAATCCATTGCCCCCCCCACCCCAACCATTTGTCTTCTTCAAGTAAGCAAAGTAGGGCGGTGGATGCCTGATGCTTTTGCAGGCCTATTTAGCCTCACCCAATCCTCCAATGTTTCAGTGGATGTTCAAGTAAGCAAAGTAGGGCGGTGGATGCTGGATGCTTTTACAGGTCTATTTAGCCTCACCCAATCCTCCCATGTTTCAGTGGATATTTAAGTAAGCATGGTAGGGCGGTGGATGCTTGATGCTTTTGCAGGCTTATTTAGGCTCACCCAATCCTCACATGTTTCAGTGGATATTCAAGTAAGCAAAGTAGGGCGGTGGATGCTGGATGCTTTTACAGGTCTATTTAGCCTCACCCAATCCTCCCATGTTTCAGTGGATATTTAAGTAAGCATGGTAGGGCGGTGGATGCTTGATGCTTTTGCAGGCCTATTTAGCCTCACCCAATCCTCCCATGTTTCAGTGGATATTTAAGTAAGCAAAGTAGGGCGGTGGATGCCTGATGCTTTTACAAGCCTATTTAGCCTCACCCAATCCTCCCATGTTTCAGTGGATATTTAAGTAAGCAAAGTAGGGCGGTGGATGCCTGATGCTTTTGCAGGCATATTTAGGCTCACCCAATCCTCCCATTTTTCAGTGGATATTCAAATTCAAGTAAGCAAAGTAGGGCGGTGGATGCCTGATGCTTTTGCAGACCTATTTAGCCTCACCCAATCCTCCTATGTTTCAGTGGATATTTAAGTAAGCAAAGTAGGGCGGTGGATGCTGGATGCTTTTACAGGCCTATTTAGCCTCACCCAATCCTCCCATGTTTCAGTGGATATTTAAGTAAGCAAAGTAGGGCGGTGGATGCCTGATGCTTTTGCAGGCATATTTAGGCTCACCCAATCCTCCCATTTTTCAGTGGATATTCATAATTCAAGTAAGCAAAGTAGGGCGGTGGATGCCTGATGCTTTTGCAGGCCTATTTAGCCTCACCCAATCCTCCAATGTTTCAGTGGATATTCAAGTAAACAAAGTAGGGGGGTGGATGCTGGATGCTTTTACAGGCCTATTTAGCCTCACCCAATCCTCCCAAGTTTCCAAAAAACCATTGGAGAAAGCCAAATAAATTGTAGTAAAACTTCTTACTGCAGCTGGCTTTCTATTACCAATTTGAACTTCTTGTCATCAATAATTTCTGCAGCTGCTTCCTTATAGTCGCCGTAGGCGACGGCGAAGCTCAACCTAGTCCATAATATAAAAGCTGAGACGTGTCCGTAGCGTGAACACTTCGCACAGTCCGAATTCAAGCTGTATCTAGGAAGTTAAGGGCTTTTTGGGTAACTCGTGGCCAGGGAACACGATGGTGTTATACCCAGCTTGATCCGAGCATGGGAAAGTGCTTAAAACATCAAATGTTTGGGTAAAATGGTCATTTTGGAGGGTTTTTTGAACATAATTTTTTTAAATAAGCGAGATTTGTCAAATGGTTCCTTGCATTTGCTAGGAAATAAAATTCTGCACAAAATGGCGTTGGAATTTTTGAAATCCATTGAGAATTGACAGAGTTACAGCCAAAACAAAGCCAAGCTAAACCAACCAGTTTGGACTATGCTAGCGGCCTACTCAAGTCTGCCATGTTTCAGCAAAAATGTAACTAAACGGATGCACACTTGGAGATGTGCTTGATTGATGCACTTATTAAGGACATGTCTGGAGTTGCCAATGTGCGCCGCAGGCCCAAACCATACTAGTCTATATATATAATAGAGGAGCCTGTCTTGTGGGTCGCCACTTTGCGCACAGCCGGGGAAGCAGTTGGGTGGAAGGTGAGAATGGTTTTGGGCAAAACAGGGCCGTCCGATCCAATGGTGCAATTTTCGGCTTGATCCGAGCACGTGAATGTGCTCAAAACATCAAAAATGTGACTTTTATCAATGTTTTGAAGCTGCGCAGTTTTGGGAAGCTACCTCATTGGGCAACGTTTCAGTCATTTATTATAAATAATCCCAAACAATTAAACCCAGACAATCTTTGGCAACCTAACCCCACTCGGGTTGGGTGCCTAATCTTTGAAGTCCCTCGAGGACAGCCAGGTGTTTGCTGTTGCATTCATTTGGTGTGGCTGATGGGTGGGTTTTATAAAAGAGTCATAAGACCATAAAAGAGGCTGAAGCGTGAAAAAAGCTGAGCACCCGTGTAGCGGGACCCATGCAGCCCAAATTCTCAATCCCCCCTCTCCATGCACCATCCAATATCCCAACCCCAAACGTCATGTCATAGAAAGACCCCAAGACATCATTTTCATGCTACTTCGACCTCCAAAACACCAAACGTTATTCTCCATAAAAACCCAAATCCACAAACTGCATGCCCCATAAAACTACAAACCATCCTCTCCTTACACCATCCAAACGCCAAACATTACGCCCCATAAAAATCCCTAAACCACTAGCCATTGTCTCTATGCACCATCCAACCCCAAAACCCCAAACATTGTGCCCAATAAAAATTACAAATGATTGTCTCCATACTCCATTCAAAACAATAACCACAAACTTTTATTGTTTTGCACATTTTTAGGATAATTATAAAATATTGGATTTGATGAATACTTACTTGTTACATAGAGTCAATGTAGGCGACGGAGAAGCTCAACCTCAACCCCCTCCCCCCACATCTAAGCTGAGCGCCCATGTAGTGGGAACCATGCAGACCAAACCTTGAATTTATTTTAAAACAACAATGTCCCCTCCGATATTCGGCAGTTAAATTCTTCTCCAGTCATCTGCACTTTGGTAACAGTTTATACCAGCCAATTTTTACCACCCTTCCCACCCCCCATTGGTTGAACTGAGTTGAAAACTTTCGCATTTTTGACTCCAGGCTCCATCCACCTACAATTCATCGTCTCCTCTCCATGCACCATTCAACCCCCAAACCCCAAACATCATGCAACATAAAAACCCAAAACCAGTGTCACCATGCTCCACGTATCCTCAATACAGTAAACGCCATGCCCTTTAAAAACCCCAAGCCATCGTCTCTATGCTCCATCTACCTCCAAAACTCACAACAACATGTCATGTAAAAACTAATTCATTAACTCCATGCGCTCTCCAAACCTCAAACTAAATGCCCCATTAAAATACCGAACTATCATCTCCATGCAGAATCCAAATCCCAAACCCCAATGAAATGCCCCATAAAACCACATGTCATCCTGCTCCATGTACCCCCAAAACTCAAATCGTCATGCCCCATAAAAACCTCAAACCAGTGTCTCTATGCTCAATCTACCCAAAAACCCCAAACGTCATGCGCCATTAAAAACCCTAAACCATTCTTTTTGTGATCCACCCATCCCCAAAACCCAACCATCATGCATAAAAAACCCCTAGCCATATTTCCTATGCTCGATTCTACCCCAAAAGTCCAACCATCATGCTCCATAAAAACCCCAAGCCATTCTCTCCATGCTCAATCCATCCGCAAAAACCAAAGCAACATGCCCCATAAAAACTGCAAAACTTTGTCATTATGCCCAATCCATGTCCCATAAAAAACTCAAGTTATCGTTGCCATGCCACATCCACACCCAAAACCCCAAACGTCATGCCCCATAAATCAACAAGCCATCGTCTGCCTGCACATCCAACCCCAAAACCACAAATAACATGCCCCATAAAAAGGCCAAACCATCATCTCAACTACTCCATCCACCCCCAAAACTCCAAATGTCATGCCCCATCAAACCAAAAGACATAGCCAGGGTTGTAGCTAGGATTTTGGTTTGGAGGAGCAAAATTTAAAAATTTTTTTCTTCAAAATTTTCCACAAATATTTTTTTCTAATTGCAGCCATACCGCTCATTATTGACAAAAAAAGTATTTAAAAATACAATTTTAAAGTATGTGTAAAATGAATATAAATATAATATAAATATAATGTAATATAAATGAAGCAATTTTTCTATGTATTTAACACAATTTGCTTTCATAACTTGAAAAATTTGACTAAATTTGCAAATTTTTTAACCCTACTCCAGGCATTACTCCTCTTTCCAAAACGGCTTTGTGAAGGCATTTGCCAGAAATACCAGGTCTAACAACACTCCTGCCCTTGCCATAGTCTCTGAGTTATGTAGCTGGTTCCATTGAGTCGCCGTAGGCGACGGCGAAGCTCAACCTAGTCTTATATAATACGCGTGATACCACTTTGGGAGGGTACCTCGCCCGGGCTGGATTCTCCACCTATCCTGGCATGTGATACCATTTTGGATAGGTCTCGGATTGGACATTCTCTGGCATATACCCGCACCTGTGCCTGAATTCTTGAAAATGATGAAAATATCGAAAATGTGCTAATTTTGGACATTTTCCAACTTTGCAGCTCAATAGCTCCATCAATTTTCAACATTTCTTGGCGGACTTTTTTTTTAATTTTAGCCTCAACAATTCTGTATAAGGTCATCTATTTACATTATCGTTTCACTAAAATTATATTTGTTAAAAATGTCATTGAGTAAAGTCATTTTTCATGATTTTGGCCCTACTCAGTGACCTGATGTTTCAAGGTATTCATTAGTAAGGATATGCAGGTGTTCAATGCCAGCGATCACATTGATTGGATGTGATGATTACAAACATTGATCCTCTTAATTTGACTTTCTGATCAGACAAGTCCATGACTGGTGGAACTTAAAATTCAGATCCTTGTTGAGCTCAGTAATAAAATTTATCAGCTCTCATTGTGCGCAATTTTTTATGCTATTGAAAAATGGAAAGAAACGTGCTGCAATGGAAAGAAGTAATTTAATGTGCTGTGATAGAATGAAGAGGGTGGCCGCGCGAAGCGCGGCCACTGACCCATATTACTAGTATCTTATATAATACGCGTGATGCCATTTTAGGGGGGGTCTCGGCGCCACCTGGATTCTTTAGTTATCTTGGCATATGATAGCTCTACGTTTGGCTTTTGACGCGTTATTTAATATTTTTTGGGTTGCTCCATGCATAGAAAAATTTCAAATTATGAAATAATTGAAAATGTGCCGATTTTTGCCATTTTTGGCCATTTTTTGACTTTGAAACTTCATAGCTCCTTCATTTTTTAACTTTTGCTGTCGGACTTTTTTTTAAATTACAGCTACAACAATTCTGCTTTACATCAATGGTAAATTTTCAATGTTTTTTTGTAAAATATTTGAAAAAAAATGATTTGACTGATGTCAATTTTTCGATTTTTGACCTACCCAGGTGTCTGATGTATTTGGGATGAATCAAGTAATTCTTCAAGGCCTGATTGAGTCAGCATTTTTCGAGGCAATGCGATTACTGAGCATTGACATTGAGTGTTCACACCTCGAGTGCTTGAGCCTTTTTGATGTGTTGTGGCTAGAAACGCCACAATGAAGAATTGGGTCTCATTTTGCCTAATAATATTTTGAAGTGTGGAAATGGATCTGTAAATTCTTTTACATGAAAAGTAATTATATTAGAGGGAGATTCAAAGGGCTAATACTGGTACATAACTTTAACAATATAGGTGGCCGCAGGTAGCGCGGCCACTGACCTATATTACTAGTATATATATATGTGTAGTGTGTGTGGTTCCGGGGCCGCCCGTACTCCGCGGTTTTTCAACGAAGTTGGCTAATTCTTTGCATGAAGGTCCGCCTAGGTGGTATCTCCAGGCCATTTTGTGTGCTTGACGTAATTTTGCGTTTTTCGCCCAAAACCCAAAATTTTGATGTTTCAAAGTTCCAAAAATCATAAATCGCTGGGTTTTTAATGAAATCAGCTGATTTTTGGCAGGTACATCCGTCAAAGTATTATCTTGAAGCTGGCAAAAGGAAATTTCGAAATATTTTTTATTTATTGATTTATAGTCAAAAACCCAAAATATTGATGTTTCAAAAATTTGAACATGCATAAGTCCATGGTTTTTCGATGAAACTAGCTGTTTTTTGGTATGTACATCCGCAAAAATAATATCTTGAAGGTGGCAAAGGAATTTTGGAAATTTTTAGTATTTCTCGATTTATAGTCAAAAACCCAAAATCTTGATGTTTCAAAAATTGGGACATGCATAATTCATAGTTTCTCATTGAAATCTGATGAATTTTGGCATTTTCATCTAGGTGGTGTCTTGAGGTGAGGCCGCGCATCTTGGCAACCGCCGAGAATACCTTGTTTGAAATTCGATGTCTTATGAATTTTTAATTGATTAAATCAAAAACCAATCAAAGCTAAAAGTAGACTGGTTGGGAAGGTTCGAAGATTGCTGGGTAAATCGCTGCTGAACCTGCGACCGGGCTTTCGACGCTCTACGCAGGTGGAACCGCCGCCTCTTCGCCCCGCTCCCCTCAAGGCTCCTCTACCCGCTTTACTTCTCACACCCAACACCCCTTCCGACCTTGTCTCCCTCCACCCTCCATCATTCACCCTCCCTCCACCCTTCCCTACCCTCTTTGAGGAAGAGGGTCAGAAACGACGTCACTTCGCCAAGCACGCCAGCCGCTCCACCGACTCCGAGCGCCCCGTCAAGAAACAGCCGCCCCACAACGACTCCAAACCTGTACTCTCCTCCAGCTGGGTGCGAAGGGGAAGCAGAAAGAGAATACAGCGTGAGAGTCGGCGAGTGCCTCGGCTTGTCGCGAGTTTGGCCTCGCCGCGGGCGCCGCTCTCCCGCGCCTCATCACCTCGACCCGATGCACCCGCCTGGCGACCTCCCGGCATCAGTCACTTCACTTCACTTCCCTCCCTTCCCCTCCTCCCAACCTCATCCTCGCCTTCAGGCAGTCTCTCCAAGAGCCAGGAGAACGTTGCGCCGATCTCGCCGCGCCAGCCTCAGAGCCGGAGTCAATCTCAGCTGGGAGGAGGAGGGGCGGGAGAGGAGAAGGAAAGGCTGAAGGGCGTCGCGTGGAGGGTGGAGGAAGCCTGGAGCGAGGTCTGGGTGAGCTGGAGCGTCGACGGCAGACCTCCAGCCCCGGCCTCTCCGACATTCATTGGCCCCTTGCCGATATACATTTCGAACCAGAGCTAGGACGGGCCAAGATCATCGAGTTCATCGAGAAGGTCTCTTCTCCTTCTCTGCCTGCTGGTGGTGGGCATGATGGATGTGGTTGTGCTGAGACATGGGACTACGACAGTTCGGTGGTTAGCTACACAGTGGCCCTTCTGTATTCCGCGGCGATGAAGTCGGGGCGGCGGCTGAAGTACCGGGTGCAATGGAGCCCCGTGGCCGAGGATCTCAACAACTCCAGCACAGCTTGCGTCTACTTCAACATCGACGTCCCCAACAGCACTGTACCACCCACCCTTCACGGCCCTGCTTAGGAGGAGGCTGTTGCAGAGGAAGCGAGTGGAGGTCTCCTACACCTTCCAGGCGGACCGCAAGATCCACTTCCCCGGTCGAAGTCGCTACCATGAAGAGTGGCTCAACGAATACACTCGATCACTCACTTGATCTATCCTTCTACCCCATTTCTACACCTTTTATGGTTCCTTGTGAAGGGGTGTGCAGTGCAGTTGAGTAGTAGCCGGCGCATAGCGGATGAGGCCAAGTTTTGGGGGATCAAGTTGGGTGGAGGGGAGGGATTGGCTTGACTCGGGGGTCGTAAATAAGACGGAGATGGGGCTGTATGGGATGCAATGAGCGAGGCCGTGACCCGTGGCTAACTTTCATCCCCCCTTAGGCTCCCTCTCTTCCGGATCTTCCCCCTCCTACTACTGTCATGCTCATTTTACGCTCCGCATCCATATTCATGCCCAACTTTGCGCCTCTAGCCTCCCTCAAACTTCCACACTCACCATCGCATTCCACTCATTATACACTCCATCTCTGGACCGGCCTCCCATCATAGCAGACCTACCCCTAGACTGCTAGTTTAAAAAGAAGATGGAAGCTTGATTTTGTCGAAGAGTAAAGAAGGATAGGAGGGGGGAGAAGAGAATGAGATGAGTCTGAGGTCATGGGAAGAGAGCCGGACGCCGGCGGCCAATTGAGCAGAGAGGAAAGGGGTGGATGATGGGCCGAAGTTCTCATATAATTATCCTTCTTCTGGGAGAAAGAGCTCGCCCCGTCCAATTAGCCTGGCCCCAGGCTCTCTCTCTCTCTCTCTTTCCAAGCCCTGCCCCGCCCCTGTGTCATAGGCACGAGCAGCACCAGTCTTTCTTTCTTCTTCCTGCCCTCTTCTGCCGAGGTCACACGGCCCTTTCTTCTACCAGCGAGCTATAATACATACATCATACACCTCCATGCTTCTACAGAACACCATTCCTCCATTCACCATCAATCCGTACTTTTGATCCCTTAATGGCCTGATTGGAAGGCATTTTAAAATGCTCCTCAACTCAACGCTCATTAATAGATGGGTGGTGATTCTATTTGCTTTGCTGAGGGAGAATAAAGCGCAGCATGTCCCCTTCCTTCCCCTCTCCGGTGTCAGTGTTGACCGAAGATGAGCCGGTAAGGAGGCTTAATCCCTGCTCCTATCGCATGCACACGGCTCCCAACGCTCTTTACACCCTCCTACAAGTGTACACAGCTACCGCCTTGCCTTTCCCTGCGCACACACAGAGACCCACGGCCCTTGGCCTAAGCTCCCTTCTGTTTGCTTTCCTCATGTCTCAGCATCATTGCATCGCTTCTTGGCTCATTGGATGGCTATGCTTCAAAATCCTGGACCAAGTATGCTTTTGCCTTGAATGAAAGGAAGAGAAAGATGCGACTTTGGAAGAGGGAAGAGGGATTATAATGCGTGTCGTTGCGACCTTTGCGTTGAGCTTCTATTCTCTTCTATTCTGACTCCTTGTCCTACGGAGAATAGAGGCTATTTTCGGGCAAATGACGTCAAAATCACACAAACTAGGCTCCAAAGCAGGCCAAATCACACCAGATTTTGCTGGCTACGCGATGGCTCGAATAGGGGGTGCAATAAATAGCCTATGAATGCGTGGTTGCGGCTCCTCAAACGCACTGGCTATCTGAGTGCTGTTGGAGTAGAGGAAGGGGAGGAGGAAAAGAGTAGCGAGGGGAGGAGGAAAAGAGTAGCGACACAAGAAAACGCAGGCAAGGATCTGGCGGTGGTGGGTGAAGGTGTGATGAGGAGGAGAAACTGCGCTCTCTACCCCACGGCTCTTCTCTGTGATGGAAAAGAGGAATGTAGCAAGGAGACAAAAATGCACTCTCTAATCTACTGCAAATGCCCAGAAGAATTGCAAGTCTATTGCGTTGAGGGGGAAATGCGAAGGATGAAGTGAACAGATGCGCCGTACTGAGCTCGCAAGTGAATGGGAAAGGGCAGTGAGCCTGTGGAGAGTGAGGAAGGAAGGAAGGAAATCTCGCAAGTGAATTGCCGCCAATGCTGCTGGGCTAAGCAGGCTGGGGGAGGTGGGGATATGGGTAGAGTGACTGGTAAGTGAAGTAGAGGATAGGAAGTGAGGATGGACACGTAAGTGAATGCCAGACATATCTCGCGCTCCCATGGATCACGGAAAAGCAACACCTTTATTACATCCTGAGCCCTTAAGAAAGTTACGTAAGTTTTCTCGCCATCTCAAAGCTTAGGCGTCCTTTTCAATTCATAGCAGCAATAGGAGGCATAATAGTAAAACTTAGGTAGAGGTATTATCACTGATATTAGCTGGTAAATGTTATGTACACCACTGACAAGCCGTGAACTTCAGCGCGCTATGGACTGGTCCATGATGAATGCATTGCGAATAGAAGCGAAACGTTTTCAAATACAGCAAAGAATGGGAGGAAGGAGGAATTTGAGTAAAGGAGTGAGAGAGAGAGTTGAGAAGGAGATCGGAGACGGGACTGGAAGAGGGAGAAGAAAATAAATCAGGACTTCTCCAACGCTGCTTCTGGCACGCTCACGCTGTCTTAGCTTAGCGAGTAGAGAATATAGTGGCTCTCTGCCTACTTCTTAGAATTTCATGCGGACTGGACAAGCAAGGAGGGTAGGAGGAGGGTAGGAGGAGGGTAGGAGGAGGGTAGGAGGAGGGTAGGAGGAGGAAGAGGAGGAGGATGAGAGGGGCACTCTAATGATAGGCTTGAAAAGCGTCGAAGCCGGTGTGAAGCTGCTGCTGAGTCCATGCGGAGGGAGGGGCGGCGGGGTGTGGGCCTACGGGGAAGGCGTCCTCGGCGAAGCGGAACCCAGCGCCGTCCCCGCCGAGACCGGGCAGGCCGAAGTTGCCCAGGTCCACGAGGCCCCCGCCCGCGCTCCCCACCGTCTCCAGGCCTCCACTGCCCCCTCCACTGCCCCCGCCCGTCAGTCCACCCGGCCCAGAGGCTTCGGAGCCGGAGCCGCCAGAGCCCATCGCTCCGCTACCCGCTGCAACATCACATACTCATCATCCATCACTGCTATGGAGGAAGGGGGAGGCTGTACAATAGCCGGAGGAGCTGCCGGAGCTGAGGGAGCGCAGATCTTCTGTTTCCCCGCACCCCATCGCTTGACCGCCTGCAAGAGAGGTGAGGGTGAGATGAGTCTGGAGCGGTAGGAGGAAGGAGAGGAGCGAACCGGTGAGGGAGGGAAGGGCGTAGTAGGGCGGTAGAGGCTCGGGGGCGTAGGAGGTGGAGGAGGGGATGGGGAGCTGGGGCTGGTGTTGGTAGGCGGCGGCGGGTGAGTACTGATAAGAGGAGACGGGGGGCGGAGGAGCGTAGGGGGTGTGATAGGTGGAGAGGTCGTCGTAGAAGCCGGACTCGGGGCTGAGAGGGAAGGGTCCGATGGAGGGGGCGGCGAGGAGGGCGGCCTTGGCCTCGTGGACGTCGCTGGGGCTGCTCAGGGTCCCGCCGGGGGAGTACTGGCCGGCGTAGAGCTTGCCGGGGTGCTCGGGGGCGCCGAGGAGGCCGGAGGCGCTGCCGGGGCTGAGCTTGGCCATCTTGGAGACCAGCTTCATGGGGCTGGGCTGGAGGGCGGGGCGTTTGAGGGGCTGGTGAGGGTTGCGAGGGTCGGTGGAGGATGGGTTGAGGTCGTTGTTGGCGTTCTTCTTGGGCTTCTTGCGGGGCTTGTACTTGTAGTCGGGGTACTCTTTCATGTGCAGGAGGCGAAGGCGTTCCGCCTCGTCGATGTAGGGCGCCTTTTCCTCCTCGGAGAGGTCGCGCCATCGGCGGCCGAGCTGTTTGGAGATCTCGGCGTTGTGCATGTCGGGCGTAGTTTCGCAGATCTTGCGCCGTTCAATCTGGCTCCAGACCATGAAGGCGTTCATGGGGCGCTTGATGTGGTTGGAGCTCTTCTTGCAGTTCGTCGCGTCGCTGTACGGAGTCGCCGATTCCTTCCCCACCTACAACCATTTACTCCTCACATTCACTCCCCATCAGGCAGCAGCGGGCGAAGATGAAGATGGGGGGTAAAAAGAGAAGCAGGAGGAGCTGATGCGAGGCGGTTTTTAGCCCGCCCCAGGGCGGCACGCGGAAAATGAAATGGTCATCTGGAAAGTGTGACGCCCCTTCCCCTTCCCCTGCCCTGCCCTGCCCTCCCATCTCAACCTGTTCGGATGGCAACAGGAGGCGTCCACTCAATCAAACGCCTCTCCCCTACCCTACCACCCCTCAGGTCCACCGCCACATCCCAATGAAAGATACGCAACCTTGCTTATCCTAGCTTTTTAGCCCGGTACCGACCCCTCTTCTACCCGCCCTCAAAGCTTCTCCTCAACCTCCGCAAGAAAGTCATAAAAGAATGATGAAAAGTGCCTCTGAAAGTGCCTGGCATCATGGTGGAAGGATGTGAAAAGGATTGGTGGAAGGAGGGAGGTACCTTGAGAGAGCCGAAGTATTCGGTGGGGTCGGCGTATGAGTTGAGGTTTGAGCGATGATTGAGAGGCTGCTGCTCGGAAGGCGGCTCCATCTTCACCGCCCCGCAGCCCCAGCCACCGCCACCGTCGTTCTTGCCGAACATCAGAGCCAGTGCTTCCTGATCCGACCTTCAATTCTACTCTCTCTTTCACTTCGCCAGAAATCTCTTTCTGCACGTCCTACTTCACGCCCATCCCACCCTCTTTCTCTTAAATGTTCTGCTAGTCAGAGACCTTTCTTCTACATAAGCTTAATTAAATCTACTATCAGAACCTTGATTAATTTCTGTGCGTTTAATAAGCGCCCAAATGAAGGCAGTAAAGACGCAAAAAGGAAAAGAGCTAATGAGGCCGGAAAATGATGGAAGACAAAAGGCTGGTGAAGAGGACAAGGCAATAAGGCCACCCGCCAGCCATTTGCCAATTGTCCTGTCCATGCTAGAACTGGATGCCGTCATGGCAGAGATGAAGCTGAGTGAAAGCGATGGGCGCTGTAGAGGGAGTTGATGGGAGTGTGACAGCGGCGGAATGGGGAGAAGATCGCCTGTTTATTGACAGAGGGACAGGCATAAGCCGAATTGGAATCGATATTTGCTCACCGCTCCCAACACCAGCCAATGCCAGAACTGGATGCCACACCGCCAACTTTCCACCACATTCACTCTCCATCGCTTCACCCCACTCAAATGGACATACTAGCTTACCCCACTGAGAGTCAACTGATGGAGAATGTAAAAGAGTGAACGGGGAAAAGTAGTGGTAGGAAGCTGGTAAGTGTGGGCTAATGAGAGAGAGCGGTGCGTGTGTGTGGGCTCTTTTTTGCACGATATTCTGGAGTGGTCAGTCAGCTGTGGGGTAGAGTAGAGGAGGAGAAGCTGGGGAGGAGGAGGAGGGGGGTGGAAGGGGAAGGGAAGAGCTCAACCCCCCTTCCCCTCAACCACCAGCCCTGCTTCAAACTGGACATCGGAGTTGTGCATGGGGGTTGGGGGGAGGAGAGGAGGAGAGGAGGAGGAGAGCCAGCGAGCCGACCTCCAGAGCAGGCGAAAAACTAGAAATTGCGCAGCTCGGCGAAGCGGCCTCCCCCTCTCCTCGCCCAACAGCGCGCACCTCGAGCTTTTTTGGAGGAGGAGGAGGTTGAGGGAGGAGGTGGGAGGTGGAGGGGGGATGGGGATGGAGGGAGGGGGTAGATGGGGGTGGACGCTGCCCCTAGCTGAGGGGGTGAAGCTATCAGAAGTGGGCGTAGAGCCAAGGATCACTCCCTCCCTCCCTCCCCTCTAGAGTGGAGAGCCCAGCCTTGCGGCCTAGCAGCAGCAGCAGCCACCCACAAGCACTGCATTTCTACAGCAACACCCACACCAGCCCTCTACTCTCACCCGACTCCCACAAGACACGAAAGCCCAGCCATTGCAGCTGCTGCCTATTTCTGGAAAGTGGGGGCTATTGAGGTTGCAATGCATGAGGCGAAGTGCTAAGTGGAGCTGGGAAGAGGCGAAGGAGGCTGGAGCCGTGGGGCTGGGAAAGCGAGGCATGGGGCAAGAGAGATGCGCACAGACCTGAAGTCCCCCGCCGAGGGCTGGAGTCCATTTGCAGTTGCGAAGAGGAGAAGAAATGGAGGGGGAGGCCTAATCGGGCGCCCCTCCGCTGTCCCTTCCTTCGCTCTCTCACCCGCCAGGTAAGCTAGGGGAGTGGAGAGGCTGATGAGGGGATTAACATGCGGGATGGGATGGGAGCCATCTCTCAGTCTCCCCCAGAGCGCACACACTTCTGCGAGCAATGTGCGAAACTTTCCCCCTCACCTCTCCCCCTCAACACTCCCTACTCTCTCCATTCCTAAATGATCCTGCCCTGAGCTTCCGAGCAATCGAACAATCGAACATTCCAGAATATTCAGTGGCAAAAGAGGTTGCGGAGGCGACAAAATGTCGAGTATCAGGCGATGCTAAAATAGGAACCCCGGGCTGCAGACAAAGGCAAGAGCGGAAAAGGTTACATATGGCCGGTTGAAGCAGAAGACAATGTGCGAGAAGGTTCTCTGCGAGAAGGTTGCTACAAAGTGAAGGAAAGGACATGGGGAATGAGGAAGGTGCATTGTGATGGGGCACAAAGGAGGGAGAGACTGCTGCTCTGCAGGCAGCAGCAAACAGACGGTTGTCATGAGCGCGACATGAGCAAAGATCACGCTGCTCTCTCTGGACGGAGGGAGGGAGGGAGCCCAACGGCACCAGGCCCCACCCGCTATGAGGGAGCCAACTGAAGGCACCATCACCCCCAGCCTTTACCCTCCCCTTCCCTCTTCCCTACCCTTCCCTCACTCCCTCCCTCCCCCACTCACCCACTCCCCCTCATCCTCTTACTTCCCTCCCTTCCCTGTTGCCACAAGTAGGCGGGGCCTGTCCCTCCCTCACTGTCCGCCTCTCCCAAACCCCAGTTTCCAGCCCCCAAATCTTGCTCACCCAGCCTGCTCAAGCAAGCAGTGGTAAAAAGAGAGGTTTGCGAGCGTGATGGGGCAAGAAGAAGTGGGGAAAAAAGGGGTAAGGATAATGAGCGGCACCGCGAAGGCAGGTGAGTGATGTAGCGGGGGCGGAAGAGTTGCGGCGGGCGGGGCGCGAGAAAAGGTTGTAAATTGTTTTTGGAGGGGACGAGAGACGTGGGGAGGACAGGGGCTAGCCGGTTTCGCCGAGCTCTCCTTCCTTCCTTCACACTGATCTCAGCTCTCTCTCCTTCACCAGAAGACGGCACCCCGCCTCAGCTAATTGCCATCACGAGGCTTCTGTAAGGTCGCCGATGGCGTGCGTCTTCCCTACCCCCATCCCTTCTGTAGAAGGAGGAAGAGGAGGATGACTGAGAGGGGAGAGGAGGGCAGAGGAAGGAGGACAGAAAGCACAGGAGGCCTTCTTCCCTTCTTGCCGGACTGCGTTGGGGGCGCTGCACACGCGACAGAAGGGATAGAAGATGAGGTGGAGATCACAAGACGGACAGCACGCAACCTCTCCGCCCTTGGAGGGAGGGAAGAAAACAGATTGACGTGATCCCCTTCCAGTAAAGGTCTTCTATTTTCTGCCTTTTGTCACTAAGGGCAAATGAGGGGACGTCCCTAGCGCCCACCACTTTCAAGCTTCCACAAAACCTTCTCACAACTCCAAGAGACTCTGGATAAACTCATTCTCAGCTCCATCCTTCTACTTCCTACGATTCACATTCATTGCAAATTATACGCCTCACTCTTGCATTCACACGAACAAGCTAAGGATGAAACAATCAGGAAAACTAGGCAAATGCTTGCGCTCATCTTACAGTTTGACCAAGCAGGAGCAAATGGGTGATTATAGAAGGCTGGAGTGAGGAGATGAGAAAGGTGAAAGATGATTTAGCGCTGCTGTAGGGGGCACAGATCGCATGTCCTCACCTCCCCTGTCCCCTGCGTGCCAGCTCTACCGAAGGCTTTGCCCCATTTCTTCTTCTGCCGCAGGATGCAAAGCCTCCCTCGCCTTCTGCCTCCCTCCCTCTCCCTTCTGCCACTGCTTCAAACTCAGCTCTCATGCAAAGGTCGCGCTTCTATGGCCCAGAGCTTATTAGCTGGACACAAAGAGGCTTTTGCCCTCCACGGCTGGCGGGCGGCCTTGTCTGGCCTGATCCAGCCTTCCTTCACTCCCTGCAGCAGAAGCTAGCGCCAGAAATAACAAAGGCCTCCTTTTGCACTGACGCAGAAGAATAAAAGCTCAGTTCTCTCCTCCTAGCGTAAGCGTATGCAGAAGGGGCGCGGACCGCGGAGTATGGCTATATGCGGAAGGAAGATGTGGACGACAAGTTGGGGAGCCCACAAGGCTTATTGTGGAGAAGAGGAGTTGGCTGAGTAGGGGGGTGAGTAAGTGAGGATCGTGAGCAAATGCAAGGCATAGTCTGGGCGAGGTGCAGCGGCGGCTAGCTTATTTGTCCTTGACAGGCAGAGGAGATTTCCAGTTTTAGCGCCCCCTTCCAGCACCCTTCCCCCCAGCCCCCCTCCTCCTCTCTCCCGCCAACTGCCCCTCACCAAAATAAAGCGCAAACACATGGAGCCGCCAAATCTCCCCCCTCCACTCACTCGTCTTCAAATTGACATTGCATGGGCACTGCTCCCATCCCCCCTTCGCCCCCGCCTCAGCCCACCCTAGCATATCCGGTGCCGCAATTCACACACATGCACACTTGCACTCCACCTTCCTAGAATTGTGGCCCTCAAACTCCAGGCTTGGAAAGAGGCCCGGCTACTGGCTGGCAACAACTAGTGAGCCTGGAATGGGGCGGGCTGAGGAACCGTTGGTGCAGAGCGGGTAGAGAAGGGCTCCCCCTGTCACCCTGTCAATGGGCATGAGTTATCGGGGAGGGCCCAAAAAACAGGGGGCGTCTACCACCAGCCAGGTCCCCCTGGTCGGTGCAAATCATCCAGCACATAGCATGATGAAGATTCATGGCCCCTCCCACCACTACTACTACCCACCAACCCTCTCCTTCTTTGGGGGAGGGGTCCTACGCCTATACACACGCTTAGGCTGTCAACATGCCTTCTTTTCACGAGGCTTCACTGCACACCTTTTTTGCCGCTACCCTTGGCCCCTGCTCATCGTGAAGGCAAGGATCAAGTTTCCGCCGCCGCCGCAGTGGCAGCTGGCCTTGGCCTTTACGATCTATGAGCCCAGTTAGCGGAGTCGATTTAGTAGCTGCGGCGCAAAAAAGCCCCCTGCGCCTGCATGACCGGCAAATGCCTGGAATGATCATGAAAACCATCTGTGGCCCTGGCGCCCTCCTAAAGGGGCTCCCTCGCACTGCGCCTGTTTGCAGAGCGGCAAAAACTTGTCACCCCTCTTCTTCTGCCCTCCCTTCTCCCTGCCCTGCCCCTCAAAGCAGTCTCGGCTTTGGAAAAAAGGCGTGCTTCTATGGCGGCAGTCATCCATGACGGTCCCCCCAGCAAATGAGATGGCTTGCTGCTGTGTGGGTGGTGGTGGTGGTGGTGGCAAAAAAGAGGGGCGGCATAGCCATCTAGATGCCTCTTAGCCACCTGCACCCGGAAAGGAAATTCAGCCGCCTTCCACCCCCTCCCCCGTCCCCCGAGCGTGACTGTGACTGATGCTCTGCCTTCCCTCCCTCGCACTGGACCCCGCCCGCCAGCCCCCCGCCAATCTCAGCCTTCTTCCCTCCCCTACGGGCAGATGTTTTACAAGGACACCAGCCTCACACCGCCCTCAGTCTGGCCTTATAGGCCCATTCCTTCCCTTTCCTTCTCTCTAATTAGACCAGGCCGGTGGTGCGGAGGTGATGAGGAAAGAGGCAGTGGGGAATCAAAGGGTCCTGCCCTGTCGGTGCCTGGGAACATGCGCCCGCCTAACACCAGGGGACGCAAGCCGGCTGGCAAAAAGTGAGGAGGGACGCAAGGCTAAAAAAGGGCGGAAGAGCCTCTTGCTTGAGGCCCTCCTGAGGGGACGGCAGTCCATCAACCCTCTTCTCCCTCCATACGCCGCCCCTACTCATTTCACTCTTCCCTCCCAGGTAGCGGGGCGCCCGGGCCCCAAAAAAGGACCGCAGGCCCTCTCCTCCTGCGGAGAGGCGCAATTCCTTTGTGCCTCGCGACACTTCGTCCTACCTCCTCAATCTCTCTATCTCCCCATTGCCTCTCCTCTCCTGGGCTGGGAACAGCCGCCCTCCAAGACATCATCTCACGCAAAACCGCCTAGTGTCAACAGCGCGCTCATGAAGCAAAGCAGTGAACTGGGGCAGGGGAGGAAGCAAGGGAGGTAAATAAATACGGTAGAAACGGCGCGGCATTCATGAGGCTTGTAGGGAGGGTTGGAGGAGGGAGGGGGTGATAAGCTGTGTCGCTCCGGACATGGGCCCTAATCAGCGCCCCACTCCGTTGACACCGGCGCCGCCAGTTGTGATCTATCGCCTCTCCTCACCTCCCTTCCGCCTTGCAACCTCCGCTCCTCTCCACCTCCAACCCAATGCCCTGCTCCCATTCAATGGCCCGTCTCAAAAAACACCTGAATAGCGCCATCAACGGGGCCTCACTTTTTCCCTCCCTCCCTTCAAATCAGCCGGCTTCAGAGCCTAACCGGCAGTTGTTGGGCTCCTTCTTGCTCTGCCTCACTCTTTCTGACAGCTGCTACCCTCACCGGAAGATACAAGGCCCTGATTGGGGGGCAAGCTGGAGGGACCACCCCGAGATGCTGGAGTCCCCCAGCTAAAAGCTTCCCTCTGATGGGAGCCAGATTCGCATAAAGATTTCAGGCTTCAGAAGGCTGCAACGAGGTGTCAGGGTGGATGGGAGGGATGGGATGGGAGAGGCCCTCTTCAAAAGCGCATAATGAAGAGGGCTGGTGCTTTTAAAAGGCGCCAGTTGAAGGCAGATGTAGTTGGGAAGGGCACCCCGGCTAACATTGTGACAGATAGCCCCGGATTTCCTGCCCTTCATTCACCCCCAGCCCTGGCAAAAAAACAGGGCAGTTACAAGTTTTGCATAGCGGCTCTGGCGTTCTGAAATCTCAGGCAGGGGAATGAGAGTGTTTAAGGGTGCCTGTGAGCAGATGTGCACAGGTCTGGAGAGAGAAACTGGCGTCTGCCCTCCATGCATACCCCCAGGGGCATTGCAGTGCCTCATCCCCGCTGGCCTGTGTCTTGCATGCCTAATTCGATGCAGGACGGAGGAGGAGAGGAGGGAGGGAGGCCTATCTGGCACAAGGCCAGTCAATGCCTGGACTCTCCTTCCCTCCCTCCCTCCATCACTGCACCCATCAGCCTAGCCGCCCACTCTGCCCCTGATTAGGCCACAACAAGATGCCCCGCCCTAAACACCGGCCTTAGCCTCAGTCGTCCTCCCACTCCCATCTCCAGCCCCTATAATCTCACCACTCACTCCACACCCTCCCATCCATCAGCTTTGCCCCCTCCCACTCATCCGCCGTCCACTCGGCCAAGACAGGGAGCTTTCTGCTAAGCAGTCGCAGGTGAAGGGAGGGAGGGATGGGCGGGTGGTGGTGCGACGACCTTGGATTTAAGGAGTGATGGCAGAGGCTGCCTTGGTGACACAACATTGCCAACCACTGCGCGGAAGGCCACAGCTGCAGAGCGGGGATGAGTCTCCAGGGACACCCCCCGCACTATCTCCCCCTACCCTCCTCTCCCCTCTTCCACCCCCAAGATTGGGCGGAGTATCCCGCACCTGGCGCCCTCCTACGCCGACTAGACGACGCTATCCGTTTAGCGCCCAACTCCTGCCTCTACTACCTCCTTCCCTCTCTCCACCCTCCTCCATCAAACACCACTTCTCAAGGCCAACCAAACCTCTGTCAAATAGACGTGGAGGAAATCTTTACCAGTGCTGCAGGGAAATGCTCGGCTCCAAGTCCACGTAAGCCATCATGCTGGCTCTTTGGAATGCTGGGTGCAAGCACAGTAGAAGGGGGCTGGAGGCATGAACTCTGGCTGGCTGGGAGGGACAGAGAAGCTTGCATAATAAATGCTCTATGGGGCGGAAGGCATCAAAAGGAAGTAGCTGGCCGGACTGGAACGGGCCTTTGTCGCACCTTCCATCCTTCCATCCACACACACACACGCCGCAGTCCGCAAATCTGGAGCGCACAGATTCCGCGCCCCTCTCCTTATTGCCGCTAATGACGCCCGTCCTCGCTTCCCTCCTCCGCTACCAGAGCCCCCCTCATGAATACATCAGCCTCACACAAGGCCTCTTCCCAGCTTATGCTGTCATAAAAGTAGCCCCCTCCAAAGCCACCCCCGCCGATCCACAACAACAACACGGCCCATCCTAAGCCACCAGCGCGGCTTCCCCCTCAGACCTCACCTAAACACCCAACCGCCCCAATCCTGCGCGAAATTCAACCCCCAGCCTAAACAAGCACCTGCATGGGAAAAACCGGGGGGAGGGAGCTGTTTTGATAAGGTGAAAAAAGGGTTGACGAAAGGGTGAGGGAAGGGTTTCGGGAGGGTAGATGAGCTGAGAGCAGTTGTTGGCCCCTGGTCCACTGCCAGCCTCATGGTCGCCTGTCGCCCAGCCCTGCCCTGCCCCCCTTCGCTGCATTGGTGTTCAAAAAGAGGCTGAAATGAGTGGCGGAGACTGCCCCCGGCGAGGCTGTCAGCCATATTTCAGGCCCTGCTCTCACACTGCTTCACACCAGCACACTCTGCCCAGCCCAGCCTAGGCAGGCCAGCGGGAAAAGCGAACGGCCGGAAAAAGGCCTCACTTCCTGTGCCCCAGTCCCATTTGCCACCCCCAGTCCAGCTCTCCCTTCCATCTCCTTTGCTCCACCCCCTTCCCCTCCCCAGCCTCAAGCCGAGGCACTGATCTGGCTCCGCTGAAAAATGATGCAGGATGCTCTCTCGCTCCTTCTCGACCAGCGGACGGGCGGGGTGGCCTCTTTCCCAGCAATCCCACCAGCTTCCAGGCCAGAAGATAAACGATGTATACCCCGCCCCCACCCCCAGCGCCCCCACTGATAGAGCAGGGACTGGCTGGAAAAAACGGCCCCCCTTCCCCTGCTCCCTCCTTCCACCGCCAGGGTCACGGCCTCGGCTTAGACAAGAAAGGGTCTGGGAGGAGTGCGGGGAACTTAAGCCCCGGGGTCAGCTTGCCTGGGCTTAAATGGCCGCTTCTCCTTCAGCCCGGCGCCGCCAAGACTGCCACCCACCGCCTCCACCCACCCAGCACCCAAAAAAGGATCGCGCCACCCCCTGGCAGAGAGAGGCCGCTTGGAAATTGCATCACGAACGCCTCCACACACCAACAACACCACACTGCCATCCATACTTCAAGGCCTTTCTCATTATACCGTATGGAGAGCCTCCTCGTGCTTGCTTCCCTCCCGGCACCATTCCAGCCACCCTCTCTCTACCCCCAGTCTCTTCCTGACCCTCCTCCCTTTTCTGCCCAGCCTACACTCATTTTCGAGCAAGACTTTCTCGCTCTTCTCAGCGCTGACTCGACCATAGGAGAGGAGTGCGGTGTATGAATCATAGCTCCGAGAATGACGGGGACAGATAATCTGAGCATGTGAAAGGCCATGCCGCAGGGTTGATGAAGAGGCATGGCTGCATTGCTTCACTCAGCCCCAACCGCCCGCACCCCAACCGCTTCATCAGCATGCAAATGAACTGCGAAACGGCGCCGGGCCACATTTCCTGCACCCACAGCTGCCGACAAATGCTAAACATTAACCCACTGCTCCCTCCCTTCCTCCTCTTTCTACCCACACCGCAAAAACGCCCCCTCGTCTCGCTGCAGTGAGATTGGTGGGTAGCAGAGTGCGGTACGTTTGTGAGCTGTGGCCCCGCACCCCCAGATCCAACTGCCACCCCCAGCCCCGTTCCCAGGCAAGAAGTGCGGCGGGAAAAAGCGGTGCCCATTTCTAGCGCCTCCTAACCCGGCCGGCACTGAGAGCGGTGCGGGCCAAAAGCTGCTCATTTTCCATTCCAGCTACGCCCGCCTATCAGAGCAGGCCTCGGAAAAAAACCAGGCCCTCTCTCTCACACACAGCCAGCAAGGCATATACACACTAGCCCCAGCAGCACTCAAGGAAAGGAGCCTTTTCCAGCGCGCCCCCTGCTCTGCCCTGCCCTGCCCTGCCCTGACTCATAGCCTGGAGAGAGGCGCACACCAGCTGGCACCAATGCCCACATCTTTCACTCCAACCGCTTCCTGTCCAAACTCCCACCCACAGCCCGCTCTACCCAGGCAAAGAAGGGAAAACGGAGAAGTTGCAATGCGTGACGAAAGAAGTGGGGATGGGGGGCGTAAGAAGAGGTGGAAAAAGCGAATGAGAGACCTGTTCCTCCTCCGCATGCAATGGAGGGGCCTGGGGGAGAGAGGCGGCCTTCAAAGGAGGAGACCGGGACTGGCAGAGGCTGGCTCCCTCCCTCCTGTATTGGCGGCAGGGTCGTTATGCCATCTCTGCAGCCAGCCCAGGCAACTGAGCCCCTCCGCCTCTTCTCTTCTCACGGCACATGCTCAGCCCTACGGAGTCAAGGGCCAATCCAGCCACACTCTGCACACACAGCCACACATCCACACACACCCTCTGCTCATGCGCCAAAAGACCACCGCCGCAGACACCGCCGCTGACTTATTGCCCATTAAAGCTGTCAAAAGCCACCGCCCCGCAGGAAGAGAGGAGTCTTACTAGGTAAAGAGGAGGAGCAGAGGCAAGCTGGTGAAGTGGATAGAAAGACTGGTGGAAGAGGAAGGTTGGTGGAGACGGTAGATTTGGAAGTGGGTGCGGGGCGGTGAAAGGATGGGTGAAGAGGAGAAAGGAGGAGCGGGTGTTGCGCGCATAAAACGACACCATGTAGAGGCGGGGCCGTTGAATGGGCAAGGCAAACAATGGCCTCAATGGGCACAAAGGCGCTAGCGGCAGTCCCATGGCCGGAGGGGGAAGGAGGGAGGGGGAATGAAGGAGGAGAGAAGAAGCGCGATAAGAAGGATAGACAGATGAGGCAAGGTGCCCCTTTTCGGCCTCATTGACCAGGACACGGGTCTGCCCTCCTAATTGTTCTCGACCTCAGGTGGGAGGGAGAGAGGACCCAGGGGTGGTTGGCAGAGCAGAGGAGAGCAGAGAGAGAGAGAGAGAGGGGCCTGGGAAACGGGGACGAGGGCCGAGGGGTCACTCCGCCTTCCGCAGCCAGCCCGCGTGTGCCAGAAATGAGGCCTCAATCGCCGCCCTCTCCCCCACAACTTCGCCCCCAATCCACTGCCCCACCCATCCCCTGCGCTCCAGGCAGTCAGCAAGGGAGCCTCTCTCTCCCCTCTTCCCTCTCTCTCCCGCCGCTCTCCTCACGTCTTATGAGGAGGTGATCTGGAACCAGATATTGGCCTATATGGACTCCTTCCCCCGCCTCCTCTCGGCCCTCCCCTCCTCAGTTAGTCTTTTTGCTGCGGAAACCAGCCTGCTGATGCGATGCGAGGGGGAGGGGAGGCTGGTGTAGATGGCGGAGGGAAGGTTGAGCAGGGAAACGTCCTCAATTCCCTCTCTCTTTATGCAGAAGGTGGGGCTGGAGGGTAGGGAGGGATCGAGGGGGAGTCACTAATGCCGTGGTGCTGAGGAGAAGGAGGAGGCCGGGAAGGGCCAGCACCTTTACACCCCATTTTCAAACTGGTCTCCCCGCCCATATCACCAGCCGCAAAAACAAATGCCCCCAAGGCAGCCTATACGACTATCAGAGCAGGACCGACCGGGAAATGGCCTCTCCCATTCTACTAACATACTTCTCCCATTCACCTCATCCTTCTGCTCAATGCCTCCTCTCAAGGGATGAAATTGAAAGCAGACAGGGAGTGTGTTGCAAGGCTGGTAAAATGGCGGGAGGCGGTGTGAAGAAGCGGTTTGCAACATCCGGGCGGGAATGAAGTTGTGCTGGGAAGCTGTCGGGTGCGACCTTGGACGGAAAGGTGTGATAATTCATGGGCAGATGTTCCATCTCTGCTCCACCCCGCTCTCAATGTCCCCCCAACTCTCCCGCCTCCACCCGGCGCACCCTCCAACCCCAACCGCATTCATCAATCCCTTCCCTGTCCCCTCCCACCCGCCGCCGAAGCCCCAGTCTTCCATTCGCTAATCGTAATCCGCTTGGCGCAGTGGGCACAGACAGGGCGTAAGAAAGACGGACCACCCGGGGCTGGCATCTGGGAGCCCTGTGAGAGGTGAAGGAAGAGGAGGAGGAGGGTGGGTGGGTGGAGGAGGAGGGAAGATTGAAGATGCTCATGACTCAGAGAGGCCTGCTGGGCACCTAGCAAAATAATCACCACCCGCGCCTCTCACAAAGAAGCCAGCAGAGCCAGCACACTGCTTCCAATCTCATTTGCCATGCGAACAGCCGCGAACGCCGCCATTTCCAGCCACTCTTTGTCCGCCCAGCAAAGGAGCCCCTATCCACCAGTGCCCAATGAGAGAGGCAGGCTTACCAGTAGTAGTAGGAGGGGAGCATGACGGCCGGTGCTACTGTGCTGCTGCCGCTGCCTGCCTTGTGCGGTAACTGAGTGAGTATAGGGGCTGCTGGCAAGGCCGACTGGTCCTTGGGGGCGCCGCAGTGGGAGGAGAGGGGGCCACCGGTGGGTGATGAAAGAGGAGCCCTGTCTGTGTGTGTGTCCGGAGGGGGGAGGAGGCCGCAGGTAGTTGGCCGCTCCTAATTGCTGCCCAATTAACCAGAGCCGCTCTCTTCCTCCTCTTTGAGTTTTCTGACAAGCCGACTGGCCTCCCGCCCCGTGTGTCCTTTTTATGCGGATGTCGTGTCCTATGATGTGCTGCTGATGGGTATAGGGGGTGCGGGGGGAGGAGTGGAGGCAGTTAGGGAGCCGACCCCCTGTGGGCCCTGGCTGTGGTGGTGCGGCACAGGGGAGGGGCTCCTACTTGCCAGCCACTGTGTCAGTCGGCAGAGCGTCTCATCTTTCATGGCTTTCGGAAAAGCGGTGGAGGAGGAAGAGGAGGAGAAGTGGAGCTGAGCCAGGAAAGGAGGGAAGGTATTGGAGGGTGGGGTGATGGAGGAGGGGAAGAGGAGGAGAAGTGGCCGCAGGGGAGACCGCGCGCGCACATAAGTGGAACAGGTCCTGGTTAATGCTCGCGCTACGACCGCACGCATCGCCCTCCCTCCTACCCCCTTCAATGCTCCCCCTTCCTAGCTCTCGCCCTGCTAACCTTTCTGCTTATCAATTTACCACCTCCTCCAAACCCCCTCCCTTACCAGCTCCGACCCATGCACACCAACTATCCAGTTTATCAATCGTTTTTAATGAAATTCCCATCGATATAGCTATACATTGAAACGCTGAAAGTTTTCGAGGCTATGTTTAGCAGTCAAAAATTAGCAGTGAAATTTGTAATTAGTTGAGAATAAGCGTCTGTACAAAATGTTCAAAGCTGAAACTCTGCACAAAAAGTGAAACGCACTTTGAAGTCATGCTTTTGACACGTTGCCAAAAGAGAGGAAGCAATAAAAGGAAGCGCAAAGGTGCTTACAGGATGTCGCTCCACTTGAGCGGTTTGACGTTGGCGGCAGAAGCGGCCATGATGGCGGCAAAGGCCGGGGGAAGGTCCATGCAGAGGGCATCCAGCCCTTCCGCCCCCATCCCTCCAACCTCCTCCTCCACCGCCGTGGACGATCCCGCCGCCTCCTCCATCCGCCGCTAGCCACTTCCGCCTTCCGCCCTCCTCTCTGCTCTGGGCATCCAATGCCAGGCTCTCCGGGACTCTCCTGCCGATCTCGGAGAACTGGCCAGAGAGGTGCTGGGAGAAGATGGATGGAGCGCCTGAGAGGAGAGGGAAGGAGGGAAGCGTGGTGCTAGGTGCTGGTGCAGTTAATGGGTAAGAGCGAGGGGGCAAGAGGAGGAGGGCTGGTAAGCTGATGACCCGAGCGGGGACAGTGCGGGCAATGTATGTAGGACAGGTTGGGGTGGAGGGAAGGAGGGACGAGGAAGCGCTGCTGATTTCGAGGGAGGGAGGGACGGACGGACGGCCGGACTCCAGCTGGCCCAAACCACCCTAATTGCACTCCTCTGATGCACTCCTCCTCACCCCCATTCCCTCCTCCTCACCCCCCACCCTCCGCATCCCTCACACCAGTTTCGCTTTACACGTTGCACCGTCACCAAGCCCCCTTCGCCCCCGATTTCTTGCAACCAGCGTGACATGCCTCTGCCAAAGCTTCCTCACCTTTTCACGGCGCATTGCTTGAAAAGGGGCGCATGAACAGTGCAGGAAGATAAAGAAAGTTGATGCTGTGAACAAGGTCAATCTGATTGGCGGCATCGTTTGCGGTAGATGTGGCGAAGATAGGATGGCGGCCTGTTCTTTGTGCCCTGATGAGTCGCTAATTATGCCGCACATTTTGACAGGGATAGAGAGAGGATGTGAGGCGGTTGATTGGCCATCAGATAGGAATCGGAGCTTCCTTTCTTTCCCGCCTCATTTGACCTTGTTGCAGGGCGATTGAGGCTGTGTTCCCTCCCGTAGCGCGCCTATCAAGCACTGCCATCAGGCCAAGGACGGCTGACAGGTAGGAGGACTCTTCTCCCTCCCTCCCTCCTCTCTTCACCTCACGCTGAGATCCCATCAACACTAATCCCCCACCAACTCACTTCAACCTCCTCCTCTACTCACCTAATGAGGTCACCTGCCACCAGCTGACAGACTCTCCTCCCCTCCTCTCCTGCACCTCCTACTCCATCACAAGCAGACAGGGTGCAGGCAGGGCCGGGCAAGGCCAGGGAAGAGGCTGGTCCCACAATTGTCTTCCCAGGCAGGAGGCGATGATAGGAGATGATGGCCTCCTTGCCTGTCCTTGAGCTGACCTGGCTGGTCTTGGTTGGCGCCAGAGGCCAGGAGGAGACAGAGAGGAAGTTGGAGTGAAGGGTGCAATTGAGGCCGGAGGAAGAACTGATGGGAGGAACGCCCCTGGCCCCCTCTATTAGGGCCAGTCCGTTGGCGGCCAAACTTGGCGCCTTCTTCCCTTCCTCACCTTTCCTCCCCCATCCTCGGCAAGGTCGCCCCATCCCCTCCAAGGGGCAGGAAGTCTCTCCTCTGGAAGCAGGAAGACAAAGACTGGCGCGGGAAAGGCACCCACACTCAGCCTCCCTTAATAGATGGTCTTTAGGACCAGCGCGGCACCCCAATTCACACACACCATTACCCTGTTTATCCTGGCCCTCCTCGCCCCGCCCGACAATGGCCTCCGGCACAAAGGAGGCGGAAGCGAGTGAAAGAACTCCGCCAATCCATCCATATCTTTACGCCCGCGGCCACTTTTTGCCCGGCCCCGCGGCTGAAATGGACGGAGCAACTGTGCTCAAGGTCAGCGTCTGTCGGAGGAGGCAAAAGAAGCCAGCAGCAGTCATGTCGGCGAGCTGGGAATGGCCAGCCCACCCACAACGACACACACACGCAGACACACAAACACCGTTCCACCCCATCTACTCCCGCTCCCCCAAAAAACGCCTGCCAGACTCTGTCTCCCACGCAGCTGCATGCAAATCTTTTAGGACCCCGCCAGCCAAGGGCAGCAGACACCCCCGAAACACCTCACCCGCCCTCTTCCCTCAAACACCATAGGCAGCAAACAGGAAGCGAAGGGGAAGATGAAATGGGCAGGCTCCCAGAGTAGAAGCCAAGAAGCAGCCGTCTGGTCCCAGCAAAGTCATAAAGTAGGAGGGACAGGCATTCTCCCAGGAGTGATGAGCAGTGGGCTAATGAGGAGGGGCTGGTGTTGGAGTGAGCGGCAGAGAGCTGGCTCATTTCCGACGGTTAATTGGTGGAGAAGGGTTTGGGGGAGGGGGCTGGAGTAGGGGAGGCGTGGGAACGAGGCCCTGGAAACCAGACCACTTTTCGCAATCATAAACCGCTGCCACCTCATTCCCAGCCTTTGCAACTTCCCGCTCGCCTCGCCCTGTCAACCCACTTTACCTTTCTTTTCAATGAAGAAACATTCTCTCCTTCCACACTAGTTCCTAACTGCTTCTTTTACCCATGGCAGCCATTACATTTCCATTGCCAGGTTCATTGATTTCAAAACATTCTGCTCATTCAAAAAGAATAGAACATTCAGCAGCGAGTATAGATAAACTAACAAATGATAGAATGGGCCTTTATTCAGACTTCTCCAATCTGCGCTCTAGCAAAATTTTGTTCAGAACTGGAGCAACAAAACTTACTGATTGTATAGCCATTACATTTCCATTGTTTACCATGAATCGAAATTAACTAATTCACTATTTTAGCCATTTTTAAATGATGTTTTCTTGTTTCAATCAATAAGCCAAGCGTTTATTGGCCAAGCGTTTAAACCAAGCGTTTGTTCCACTTATGCATTGAAATTTTCGTAAATTTTGTTTGATTCATCGATGTGTCATACAACGCAGTCATAGTCATACAACTCAACAGGGGGTGAGGCAATTGATTCTGATTTCTAACAGCAAAATACCCTTTTCTCCACCCCGTCCATTCCATAACCTCCAGCATCCCGGAACTCGGCGGGGCGGTCGTTGAGGGCAGTGAAAGCGAGATTGGCGAGGACGGACATTTGATAGCGCTTTGCAAAGCTCCAGGTGTTTAGCTGCTCTCGAACTTCCACCTCGTTGCTGAACTTACTCACCAATGACTACACTGCTACAACTCTTCCTCTTTTCCAAACAGTAAATGGAAGACGGAACCCGATGTATGGCTGTATGGCTACCTTCGCCGTTGGTTGGCTCAAGTTTGCGGATTAGGGATGCTGCCTTGATCTGCCAATGAGACTTGAAGTATTGCATTGACTGTAGCAGAGTTCAGGACGGCTGAAGAAGCCCCTGGGGCACCTAGCTGGCTTTGAGCAGAAGGCGCACCAGCTTCGCACTCTCACTTGTCCCTAAATTAAAGAAATCTGATCCGAATTCTTTCAGTGACTCTAATTTTTAGATGGCTGAAGACTAAGTAGAGCTTCTGGAGGCGGGTGTAGAATGGCAAAGTTGCGGATAATGGACTGAAACTAGATGTTTCTTTCATACCTGACAGGCTGTACGTTTCAGTTGGCGTCATGCTTCAGAGAAAACTGCATGGAAATAGTCGTCGATTTTGACGACTAGTTCCCCCCCCCCCCCAAGACTCAATTTCACCTAATTTCACCTACAATTCACCAAAACCATATCAACTAGGGGACGAGTTAGCGCAGGGTGTGTGTGGAAGATAAAATCTTGGGGGGGGAACCTTCATGGGGGGGGGACTTTCATGAGGGTGGTCATCGCCATGGGGGGCGATACCATGGGGGGGAACTAGGTGTCAGCCCATTCTTTCATGTGTCTCTTTACATATTTTCTAAATCATTAACTTGTGTCGTCTATCGATAAAGAATATGATATACAAAGGGTGTAATAAGTAAAAAAAGGCTAAAAGGTTACAATTTTAAGTTTCCTTTGCCTATTTAGTTGAAAGCTAAAACATTAAAAAAAAACTAACCTTCATTGCGGTTGTACGAACTTTCGTACCCGAACTTTTGTACCCAGAACTTTCGTACCCGAACTTTCGTACCCAAAATTTTTTTATGGAAACTTTCGCACATTTTTCAAATTCTCAAACATTTCTAAGCATTTTGAACGAAATTTAGACCTAAAGCTAGGTATGACAAACATTTTGCAGAACAAGAATCATAATCGATGTTCCGGAAGTTTGTTGATAAATTCAGACAAATAAACACTGAATTTTAGTAAGTCGTACCATGTTCCAAGGATGAAACGCCAGGGTTATCTCAATGCACATACTGTCAGTAATCAAAGTCTAACTCGATTCAAAAATTGGCTGGCAGGATTCAAACATTGAAATTTGAAAATATGCCAAAAAATTCTAATAGAGTCTAGCTTAATCGATTGCTCTAATTTTGTGGACCAATAAGCTTTGTATCTGTGAATGGAACATTTTTATACTTTTACGAAATCAATTTCAAGTTTTTGAATCTTCACTGGGGGGAGACAGAACTTCAAAAAACGCAAGCTGGTCGGTCGAGATCATCGAGATAAGCCATCCCATTGGTATACCCCTGAAATCCGCACATGTGGCAATATCTGGCCAACTATTATGCCAACAATCGAACCAAGCGAAGAAACTAGGGTACGAAAGTTCGGGTACGAAAGTTCGTGGGTACGAAAATTCGGGTACGAAAGTTCGGGTAAGAAAGTTCGGGTACGAAAGTTCCTGGGTACGAAAGTTCGTGATACCTTCATTGCAAATGTCAGCCGGTTTCGTCAGAAAACTGAAAAATACTGCTGTTTGATTTATTTTCAAACATTTCAAGCTTAGTTATTCGAACACCATATCGCAGCAAAACTAAACACATATTTATTTGTTCGCAAAAGAAGCTTTTACTTTTACGGTAATATTGATTTCTTTACTTTTTGGGTAAGATGTAAAGATACGCATGATTGTTTTTAATTTGCTTTTCACCGCAAGGGGTTCAATATATTGCAATAATGATGCGGATCACAGCTTGATACTCGCAACGGCCCATTTCTTTAACCCATTGGCCTGCATTTAAACCATTTCAATTTCATTTGTCTCTAAATTTTTAAATATTGACCAAGATGAGAAATATTGTCATGCTCCTGCTTCTTCAGGTAATGCTTTTCTTTTTCAGCGCATGCAAAAAATTCATATTTGCGCAGGTCAGTTGTCGCCTAGTACTAGTACAGGTAATAAAAACTTTTCTACTGACCAAATTTGTAATTTGAATGAAAAATATTGTTCAGAGCTGTGGAGCTGGCTGTAGGCGACTAGAGCAGATGAAGAAGTTGCGTCTAGTGGTAAGAATGCCTGCTTTTAAGAGCGCTGTTCTGATAATACGAGAAGTCGGTTTTTCTTTCACTTATATTTTTTTGAAACTAAACAATTCTTAAACTTTGGCAAAATATGAGCACCCAAATCTTAAATAATTAAATAAATAAATAACTAAATATTTCAAAAATTCAAGAAATCCGTTTTTTCAAACCCACTCGTTGGATATTGATAATAAATATTTTAACAAGGTATTCTCGGCTATTGCCAAGATGCGCGGCCTTTGCTCCAAGTAATAAGACGGATCACCTAAACGGATCTTCATAGCAAAATTCAGCTATTTTTATTATAAAACCATGGTTTTATGCTTCTTCGAATGCTTGAAACATTATGATTTGAAGTTTTTGGCCATAGAGTGATATTTAATAAATATTTTTCGAAAATTCTTTTAACAGCTTCAAGACACAGCCTCAACAAACATACATGCCAAAATTGAGCTCATTTTATTGATAAACCAGGGATTTATGGATGTTCAAATTTTTGAAACACCAATATTTTACGTTTTTGACTATAAATCAAGAAATAATAAATTTTTAACAAAGTTGTTTTCTCAACTTGAAGATATCCCCTTGACAGAGGTACATGCCAAAATTCAACAGATTTCATTGAAAAACCATCGATTTATGGATGTTCGAATTTTTGAAACATCATGATTTTAGGTTTTTTGCCATAAATCAAGAAGCAATGAATCTTTTGGAAATTCCTTTTGGCAGCTTCAAGATATTACCTCGATGGATGCATCTGCCAAAAATCAGCTTATTTCATTGAAAAACCATTGATTTATGATTTTTTGTACCTTGAAACATCAAAAAATTGAGTTTTGGGTGAAAATCAAAAAATTTCTCCAAGCCCTAATAATGGGGCCAAGGCATCACTTAGACAGACTTTCATGCAAAATTTCAGCTAATTTCATGGAAAAACCAGTGATTTACGATTTTTAGTGCTTTGAAACATCAAAAAATTGAGTTTTGGGCGAAATTCAAAAAATTACGCCAAGCGCCAAAAATGGCCTGGAGATACCACCCAGGCGGACCTTCATGCAAAAAATCAGCCAATTTCATTCAAAAACCGCGGAGTACGGGACTGGAACAGACAAATATATATATATGCGGACAGACGGACGCAAAAATGGGGTAACTGCTTAAGCTGGCCTTGGCCGCCAGCCGCTTCGGGCAGGGCGCCAGAGCTCCTCCGGCCTCCGGGCACGGGTGCTACGGCCCCTACGCTTCGCCTAGCATGCTTCGCATGCTAGGCTACGCTCCGGGGCCTCCGCACCCATGCCCTCCGGCCTCCGGAGCTCTGACTGCCCTGCCCTCCGCGGCAGGCGGCCTGCGGCCGCGCAAAAATTCAAAAAATCCGTTTTACAAACCCACTCGCTGGATATTGATTGTCGAGAAAAGTCATAGAAATCGATGTCTTAGATATCATCAAGATGGTTTAAAATCATTGAATCGATGGTCGCATCATTGAAATTGGTTGAGAACCAAATCCAAAACTTTAAAAATTTGCCAGAAAGTGCATTTTTAGATTTGGGAGCTATTATGCTGCAAAAGTCATAGAATTGTGTCTAGCTTTGAAAAAAAAAAGCTCAGAAAAGCTCTGTTAAATAATCTTTGTCGAAGAAGAGGAAGGTGAATTGAGATCAAAGAGCTGTACTCAGCCAGGGCGGAAAGCTTGGCGGAGATTGCGCAGAGGGATCGCAGTCGAAAATCAGTTAAACTGGCCTTCATCATCGCCTCCGTTCAAGCGCGGCGTTGTTTCCAAGAGCCGGGTTTCTCGACCTCTTCTAACTCACCTTCGTCCAATGCCTGAGAGCAAGACGGGGAGCAGATATCTTGGACTGCGCCTCAGAACGGGTGGGCGAAGTGGCGCACTACCAGAGGCGAGGCCTCGTGGGCCCAGCCCAGGAACTCATCCTCAAGGCTCAGCATGCACTGCCGCCGACCAGCGAAAATGGACTCGAAGAAGCCGCCGTCGACGAAGCCGAAGTAGATGAAGCGGGAGAAGAAGAAACGGAAATGGAAGAAGAAGGTGAAGAAACAGGAGTGGAAGAAGCAGTTGTAGAGGAAGAAGCGGCGGTCCAGGAAGAGACAGGAGCAGAAGAAACGGAAGAAGAGCTGGCAACTATGGACGAGGGAGCACTGGAAGAAGTGGGCGAAGACGAGACAGCAGGAGATGATTCGAAGCTAGACGAGGAAGAAGCGGGACTAGAAGAAGAAGAAGACGACGATGAAACGGGAATGGGAGAGGAAGAAGTTACAGAAGAAGTCACTAGTACCCCAATTCCGACAAGTGAGCCAGTGCTGACAGAGGAGATGCCAGCAGAGGAGCAGACAGAAGAGGCTGTGGAAAGCTCTACCGCCACGGCCTCAATCTCTCAACCAACGACACTAGTTTTGACCACCACCGCAATGCCTTGAGCCCAATGCCCAATTCATTCTTCCTTACTCAATTCTACATCTGGAAATAATACCTTTGCATTGCGGAGGCAACCTTTCCATCTACCAGCCAAATCGTTTTTCGTCAGTTTATCGAAACCACTTACCATGTTTTTGGTTACTTGAAACACAACTGAGTGAAAGAAATTTGTACCCGCCGATCTGCTATAAATTCTGACGATCAACAGAGGTGTTGCCAGTGCAATTTTAATTTTGAGTTTTGACCTCTTATTCTCTACCAAAAGCCAAAAGTGTAAAAAGGTGGTGAAAATGGCGGACAAGCCCTTTTTATGACTTTCAATTCTCTAAAAGTTATCTTAAGAAATTGCTTTCTGCGGCTCCATTTAGCAATCATTTTTCATTACTGTTCGCTTACACACATTCTCCGAAACACTCAATCTACAAAAGACAAAAGCTCGCGCAAAACTCGGGTTTCATACTGTTTTGAATTCTATAGCAGCAACGTCGGTCCCTCAAATACACTGTTACCCTCAGTCCTCCAAATCATCAGTCTTCCTTGCGCAAGGGCAAGCAAGACGATAATCAGTGGCAGTGTGATGTCCACCAGCACCACCATGGAGAAGTCAACGGAGACGGGAAATAAGTCGGAGAGTTCGCTGGTCTGGAACCCCAACGCCGCCCTCTACCGGATCGGCCCCTTCCACATCACCGTTAGTTCCAACCTAGAACTGTTAGCAACACACTAGAACCTCTGCCTCGCCCATTTGGTGACATGAATGTGGATAGAATGCTGCAGACAGCCGCTTGGGTGATCGGCTGTCTAAGCTTCATCCTAGGCCTCGGCATCATCCACTACCACTACGTCATCGCCTTCCACCTCATTGGTCTACTTTGCCACCCCCAATGCCTCTACTCGAAAGATGAAAAGGGTTTTGGTTCAGACTTCAAGGTCCCGTCCGAGTGCGTTGCGCAGTACATGAGCGCTGCCACCTTCTACTTCACGCTCCTACTCTTTGCCCTCATCTGCCTCTTCAAAGCCCTCGTGGATAACGCCGCTTCCTACATCTTCCCCTTTTTCGTCTATCAGGTAACCTCCTCTTGTATCCTACTCTTCATCCCATATCGTTATCATGACAAAAAGGATATCGGCAGTTTTCCTCATTTGAACTAAAAAGTTGCCCGTCTTTTCCGCCTCGCCCCTACACCAAAGCCCAATTTGACTGCAGTGCTTCGAGGTGGTCCTCTGGTGGGTGGGGCTGGGTTTGTGGCACTTCTGTCTGCCCTTGTTCTTCCTTCCGTTCCAGGTGGTCCAGAGTCTGATCACTCTCTCAGCGATAGCTCATGTTCCCTGGGCTTTGCAGATGAGCATGGCCTGGGGCTGGCTGGCGGGTGTGGGAAAGCTGGCTCTGCATCTGCTGGCAGCCCACGTCGCACTTGAACTCCACCTTTTCCTCTACCACAAGGCTCTCGTCTCCCACGCCATCTCCGTCTAGCATCTAGCTCATCCTTTTCTCGCTCCACATCTTTCTTCTTATGCCTAGCCGAAGCAATTGCCATTAGATCAAGTTGTGAAATCTGCACTTTCATCATAGCCTTGTTTCGCAGTAGCATGGAAGTCCTCATGTGATAGCTCTTCAAACTCTTGGTTGTTTTAGCTGTTGGTTGGGCAGGTGGCACCTTTCTCGGATGCGCGAATATATTAGCCTTTTGTTGCTGCCCGTTTTTGTCGATTTTGTCGCTCTTATGTCATCGCCACAGCTATCGGTTGGTTGCTCTCGCTGCAGTCATAACATAGCAGCACTTATGAATCATTATCCTTCTTCCAGCCGCGTAAAATAGCCCTTAAACCATGCCTAAATTATTGGTAATACCGCCTGATTTAGTTCTGATAACGATTCTTCCTAAAGCACAACAATATTGTTTATTGAATAATTTATGTATTTACCGAATCAGGTGTGTCAACAACACGCTTTTGCTCTGTTTCTATTTATATTTGAATTCCTGAAACCATAACATTGATGAAAGAGGGTTCTATTTTCTGAGACAGCATTTCAGTTTGGATGGAAGCTTGGGAGGCGGTGTTGTAGCTGTAGGGGGTGTAGTAAGGTGTATAGTAGCTGGTGGTGGGGATGTTGTTGTGTTGTGGCGGGAGAGAGCGGGGAGAGAAGGGTGAAGTGCGTCTTTGCCTTATTGGGGAGTGGGGCCAAGAGGGAGTGGGGAGGTAAGGAGCTGAGCTCGCCTTTCCTCAGGTGCAAACATGCTCCCTCTGTCGCCTCTCTCACCTCACCACTCTGCTGCGAAGGCTGAAGTGGGCTTGGCTGAAGAGGTGAGAGGGGGGAAAGGGGTGAGGATGGGTGGAGGGAGGGAAGGGAAGGGGAGGTGACGAGGGGAGGAAAGAGGAGGTGAGGAGGGGAGGAAAGAGGTGAGGAGGGGCACTCGGTCAAGAGTCGCCGGCCCGCCCAGACGAGATTAAGAGCCTCCTCCACTTACTTTCTCAGCCCTCCCTTTCTTCCCCGCCAAGGCGAGGCGAGATCTGGTTGATTAGAATGCGGCGATGGGAGGGGCTGGGGTGAAAGGCTCCCGGGTCACACAGGCACCGCCATCGGTGTCCGTGCCATAGGCCGTGTTTAGGCGAAAGTTCAGGCCTCGCAACAACCACCCTACCCTCCCTCACCCCACCACCACTCCCTCAACCCCCACCCTCACCCCCCCCTACCCCTCCTCACCACATCTCCTAAGTGGGGTGTAAGGACGGCCACTCCATTTGCGACCTGCCCCGTCCACTGCCCCAAACAACAAAACTTACGCACACTGCCCCATCCATCCCTCACGGCCCCACTCTTACTTATGACTCCCCTTTCTAACTCCGCCACCTACCCTCTTCCCCCTTTCCACTTCCCCTTCCCCTTTGCCCTTCTGCTCCCCTCACCTCCCCGCCCACAAACAGCATTTCCTTTGTTGTAGGGCACAACAAGGGAATCTGGAGTGGCGCTAGAGATCCACACCATCCAGGGACTCCACTCCACTGCATCCATCCACTCCCTGAGGCATAGTCGTAGTCTTGGTGCGATGCTGGTGCTTCTGCTGCTGTCAGGTGAGTGAGAGTAGGTGAGGAGGCGAGAGTAGGGAAGAGAGTGGAGATGCAGGGCTGGTGCTGGGGCAGGAGGAGGAGGAGGTTGGGTGCGCGGTGCAGGAGGAGCTGCGAGTGCTGGGGTGTTTGGGCGGGGCGGCGGACTGGGCCACGTCTGGCCTGCACCCCTCCTTCCTCGACCTGGAGTCCGCCTGCCGCAGATTCAGCGACTACCAAATCTGCGCCTCCGTCGTCCCCCAACATTGCCGCCAGAACTCTGCCGCCGCCTTGGAGAATGTTTATGAGGTACATTTTCATTGCTATCAAAGTTCTGTCAGTATATGCGATCTTTTCAATTCAAAGCAACTATTTCAGTTCAAAGCTGCTGCTTGAAGGATTGCTAAAAAAAATCGATGTGTGCAGGTGATGTGTAACGAGAGCATGAAAGGGGAGCTGCTTCAGGAGTCCTCCTGCTGGCTTGCCATGAGTCAAAACACGGAATTTCGGTTCTCAACCACAGCTGACCATCAACCGGTGTGTCCTTGAAAGTGGAGTGATGGTTTGAGGAACTGTCAGATCGAATCGGTAGTGAACGGGACAATGGCTTTCTGCGACTCGCTGCAGACCTATGTGGACTGCGGGAAGGACGCCTTTTGGGAGGAGTGCTCCAGTGCCGTTCGTCTCATGACCAACTTCTTCATCGACGCCTATCCAACCTGCGCTCCCAGCCTCATGCTTCAAGAACCCGTCGTCGGTTATTAGAACCTTCCTTGCTATTTTTTCTTTGTGTCAAGGTTATGGGGGATTGCCAATTTGAATTCTCAATTCCCTTGCTTGAGAGTGATGCGGAATAGACAGGGGGCACTTGGGGCTGCACAATGGCCTTGTGGGGTGGAAATGAAGCGGAAAGTAGGTGAGGGGTGTGAGGGAAAGGGAAGGTGGCGGCAAGGGCCTTGACACCTAATCACATTCACGCCCTACACCATCCAGGTCAGGCCCACCACCCACTTACTCCCCCAACCGCCCATTGTTCTTCCATTAATCCTATGCCCATTATCACCCACTACCACCCATCTAATTTTGCGGCAAATTAGCACCCACATGACCACTGCTAATTCATCAGAAAACCGTGATCACATAACAATCTTTGCGCCAGCATTGAGTTAGCATACAAGATAGCCAGTTTGAACTTGGGAAACCTCTATTGATAGCCCATGATTAGAAGGCAACAAAAGGCAAAAAGAGGAAAAAATAAAGTTAGCCAAAAGTGAGACTTCGCAGACCCAGCAAAGCCGAACTGCACGGAGACGGAAGAGGTGGGGGTGAACGCGACGTGCGTTTGTGCTGAAGGCTACACCTACGACACTGCTGCGGAGGCCTGCCTCGGTATACCCCCACACCTCCCAATCCTACCAAAGCTCTGGGCAAATGGAGTGGTGTTGTAGATGTGGATGAGTGCGCAGAGGAGGTGGCGGTGTGCAGTCAGCGCTGCGAGAACCTGCCCGGAGACTTCCGCTGCCTCTGCGACGCCGAGCACTACGAACTGGCGGAGGACGGCCGCACCTGCATTCGCTCCGACAACAGTCCTCCTTTTACTCTACCTCATTATCCTCTAGCTCATTGGAGCAAGACCTTGAAGGTAGCATGTGGATCTTCTTCGCGCATGGGCAGAGCATCTGGAACATCTCTGCTTCCGGCAAGGACTTCCAGCTACAGCGGGCTGCCCTTCAGAAAACTGCCATGATTGATCTCGACATTCAGGTTCAGCTTCATAGTGTAGTTTGGCAGGTGGAGTTGAAGGTGAAATGGGGATTGAGGAACGGCGGCTGTACTATGCGGATATTGGGGCTAATAAGATGGAGCGGATGCAACTGGAGGGCGCCTTCCCCAACACACTTCAGTCCTTTGACGTGGAGGGCACCGAGGGCATTGCTGTCGACTGGATTGGAAGGTCTTTCCTATCTCTAGCTATGAAACTATGCATCAATACAAAGACCTGATCAGTCATGATGTTTTTGTCCTAAAAGAAAGACGGTCTTTCTTTCTTCCCAGGAATTTGTACTCTCTCCGACAGAAGGCGATGGTGGTGCAAGCACTGGACGGGCGCTTCCGCAAAGTCCTCTACGAACAAATCACCACTCTTCCCAGAGCCCTTGCACTTCATCCCCTCATCGGGTTCATCCATTCCCTATGCTCCTGCTCTAGACATAAAAGTGGGAGGGATGCTTAGCTATGCGTACCTGACGGACTGGTCCGGGGAGGCGTTCATCGGACGGGCGGCCATGGACGGGAGCGGGATGGAGAAGCTCATCACCGACGGCGTCGTATGGCCAAACGGTCTCACACTCGACTTCTACGCCGACAAACTCTACTGGGCCGATGCTTTCCTCGACACCATCCAGGTCTCTCTTACTCTTCCAGCAATGGGGTTTGGAGACAGAAGAGGGGATGTGATGACAGATGGCGGACTTGGACGGAGGGAATCGACGGACGGTAATCACGAAGTCCGGCTCCGTGCCGCACGTCTTCGGCCTGGCACTCATCGACGACTTCCTCTACTGGACTGACTGGACCTACCGCGGCATTCTTCGCGCCGACAAACACACCGGTTTTCCTTTTTTATCTTCCCCTTCTTTTACATCCAGCTCATTGATCTCGCTTACTAGGCGACAATGTGACGGTGCTGGCACAGACGGCGCTCCTTCCCTACGGCATCAAGATTTTCCATCCCGTCATGCAGCCTCAAGGTGCCTATTCTTACTGTCTTCTCGCAAAGCAGAACTTACCTTATGACTATTCCAAAACCGCCACCTCCATACGAGCGTTTATCTGGAGAAGAAGTGAGCTGTTTCTAGGCGAGGAAGACCCATGTGGCTCGACGAACTGCAGCCAGCTCTGCCTCATCGGCCCTAGCAAGAGCAACGACAGCAGCAGTCTGCTGGCCTCTTGTGCCTGCGCCGAAGGCTGGGAGCTGGACTCTGGTACCCTCCCATCCCCCCTTGCCCCACTCTAAGGCTGCGTTGAAAGTGGTGTTGGATTGTTAGACGGAGTGACATGCGTGGCGAACTGCGACGAGAGCGAGATCCTGTGCGGCGGCAGCGACCCGAAGTGCATCAGCCGACTGCACTGGTGCGACGGTTCCGTCCAGTGCCGCGACGGGGCTGACGAGGCCTCTTGCCGTGAGGGCAGAAGAGGGGAAGATGGAAGAGGAGGGGGAAAAGGATTGCAGCTGAGAGGCGATGCCTGCCGGGTCAGTTCCAGTGCCACGACGGGTCGAAGTGCCTGCATGTGTCCTCCGTCTGCGACGGGAACCCCCAGTGCAAGGACGCCACTGACGAGAAGTACTGCAACAATTAGCCCCGCTCACTCTTTCTGATCGATCATCACAATCTCCAACCCATTCTCGTCTTTCATTCCACAGCTTTCGCTTTTTCCTCCATGGGTATAGGCTAGCCTTTGTTCTGAGCTGCTGCATATTTGTGTTTATAGGTTTTCATTTACATAACATTTCGTTCTTTGAATCTCAATCTGCACCTATCATCCTAGCATTTAGCGGCTTTTCTTGCGCTACACGTGTCATATGCCATGCAGTGTGCTGTATTTTGGCTTGCGCTTTGTACATGGGTCAATCTTTGCATCCATAATCAGCCATGTGTTTCTCAGAGCGAGCAAAACCACACAAAACGCAAATAAAAGACAACTGACAGCGTATTACTTTGCAAATGAAAAAAGTTTGAAGGTGTAGAATGCAAAGATTATGAAAATAGGTGGGTTGTAATTCCCGGGCTACTGAATGAAAAGCTCAACATAGCGGGAGCCTGCAAGGAGTATTACTTAGCGTTGGTTTGAGGAGAGGAAAGAAAAAGAAGAGACCCATGTGCTGGCGATCTCGCTCCATGGCTCTGCTGGCGTCGGACTGGGTGAAGAACTCCACCAGGGCCTCCCCGCTCGGACGCCCCGACCGCGGCTCCGTCTCGATGTCCACGTTCGCCAGGCGAATCGGCGCAAAGAACTGCATTTTCACCAACGCTCTCTCCTTCCTCTTTTAGGAAAAGCGCAGAAGGGGACCTCCTTGATCTCTCGCTCAGAGGCAGAGAAGGGGATGCCTCGCATGCGGATCATTGTACCCCCGCCGCCGCCGCTCCCTCCTCCTCGAGCCCCCCCGCCCGAGCCCCAGCCACCAGTCGCGCTGCCTCCGCCCCAACGTCCACCGCCTACCCCGTCCGTCGCTTTGCTCAAGAGGAGAAAGAGGTGGAAGGAAGAGAAGGAAGAACCGCCGAGTCTCATGGGGCCTCCACCGGCGGGGCGATCACCCCAGGAGGCAGGATAGCCGGCGCCGAAGCCTTGGCTGGGGGTGCCTCCGGGGCCCTGGGCTCCGTACCCGCCCGCCCCGCCTCCATAACCGGGAAACCCGCCGCCTCCTCCTCCCAGACCACCGCCCCTCGGCCCTCCTCCTCCACCGCCTCCCGCACCTCCTCCGCCCCACGGAGCACCAACACCGCCCGAGCCTCCCCACTCTGGAATTCCCTCCTCTCCCTCCCCTCACCCCCCTACACCACCACCCTTCCCCTCACCCCGCTCGTCGTAGCCGCCGCCGTAGCGACCTCCTCCGACTCCTCCTCCTCCTCCACCGCCCCAACGCCCTCCTCCGACCACCCCGCCAAACCGCCCTCCTCCGCCCTCCTCCACCCTATCATACGGTCCCGCTCGCCCGCCGCTGCCTTCAATCACTCTTCTCTCTCCTCTCTTCCAGCCTCCAGAGATACTCACCCCAGCCCCGGAAGCCCCCGCCGCCGCCGGCCCCGAAGCCGCCTCCTACGCCTCCTCCGCCCCCCGCTGAGCCCAGACGACGCATCACATTGCCCAGTTCGTCTCGCGACGATCGGAACACTTCGATGTACCTGTCCAATACACGCCCAGTCTTTCCTCCAGTGCTCAGGGTAAGAATAAGATTGAGGAGAACCGTGAGCCGATGCTGCGCATGTGTCTCTTGATGGCGTCCTCGGCGGTGCTCTTGTCGATGAACTGGACGAAGGCCTCGCCGCTGGGCCGCCCGCTCTGGTCGCACGGCATCACTATCCCGTTCGGCGTTATCTCCAGACCTACAGCATACCTCACTCCATGTCCGCCAATGCAGCCTGTCTGAAGGGGAATAACCGGTGAAGAAGTTGCAGATCTCCTCCTTGGTGCAGCCATAGGGGAGGCCGCGAAGTCGAACCACAGGGTCAGAGTCGTCCTTGAAGGAGCCCTGAGCCCCTCTTCTCGAAGCCTCCTGCATCTCTCCTGCCTCCGACGCAAACACTGCAACCTCCCTGCCCTCTTTCACCTCCAGCCAGCCATCGATCTCCAGGACAACCTTCGATGTATCGGTGTCCCATGTTCTGGTGGTCCTTGGTGAGTGCTGTCTGGAAGGCGGCCTTGGTCTTGAAGGAGAGGAAGGCCTCGCCGCTAGGTCTGCCCTCTCGGTTGTAATTGAAGACGACGGAGTCCATGGCCTCCCCGGCATCGAAGAACTTCCGCAGCTCCACCTCCGTGGCAGACCAGGGCAGACCGCGCGCTCGCACCACGTAGGTCTTCCCCTTCTCCTCCTCCTCCACTTCCTCCTGGCCCCCGTTGCTTTTCTCCCCCGCCTCCCCGTCCTCCCCCGTCTCCTCCTCCTCCACCTCGTCAGCCGGGGCCTCCGCCGCCTGCTCCTCCACAACGTCTGACTCCGCCTTCACCACCTACATCATTCCAACCTTCCCAGTAACCTTCCGCACTTGCACCACTGGCATTGGCATGGAAGCAATTTGGATTGAAATGATTTCCTCCAGCTGTCCAGCTAAAGCAAGAAAGAGCAAAAGTTGCGCTTGTGAATAGATAATTAGTAAACTTTCCCCGATCTCTCGTCTGAGCGACCCGAAGAAGGAAAAGAATAGGTGACCTCTCCGCTGTCGGACTCGGCGGTGCCATTGCCGTTGAGCTCCAGAGTAGGCTCCTCTTCGGCCATGCTGATGATCTCTTGCCTTTTTGAAGACTGAATGAGGGAAAGGCTTGCGGATTTCTGCAATGGCGTCTCCCCCGCTCACTACCTACACGCCTTCATTGACCATATAGCCCCCTGCTGCTTGCCCTTTCTGTGTACGGTAGGCGCACTTTCAAACCTTCTTTCTTTCTATCTTTCTCTTTACTTTCCCTAAGTGTGCAAGTTTATCCTAATTTCTGCATTAAGGGATCACTAAGGAGTGGGCGCAGCAGTGGGGTCTGCTTGTTCTGCTGCTTCTTCGGGAGGGGCAGTCTCTTCTGCGTCCTTCTCTGCTGGGATCGGTTCTGCCTCTGCTGTCTCCTCCGCTGGGCCTGGACTAGTCACATTGGCTTCTTCCTCTTCCTCCAGCTGTTTCTCCGCTTCTTCACCATCGCCTCCCTGCTGGGCCCTCTGGATGAGGCTCTGAGCGGGGCCGGCGAGTCCCAACTGCTCGTAGTAGGCCATTCCGCCCACCTTGTCGGAGGCGCAGGCCAAGATATCTGAGCTCCATTCTTTGCTGAAGAGTGAGGGCAGGTGGAGGGAAATTGGAGGAGGGAAACTAGGCTCTCGGTAGCAGCGACGGGCTTGGATGGCGGCGGCAGCGAAGGCGGCGTTGAGGGACTGTCGACGAGGATCTTTGAAGTCTATCCCATCTAAGCTTTCCACCCTTGCCGTGTGCAGCTCTTTTATCTGCATTCACAGCAGCAAACTTGAATTACTGAAGCATAGCGAAAAAGACTAACGGCCAATTGTAATTTCTTTCGCTGCTCTTTCTCTGCCTTCAAGATTATTGTCTCTCAAACTAAATAATTTGCTTATGAAAGCTCGTTTCTTACCACATTTAGGCTGCAACAGACCTATAGTTTAAGAGAGCTTTTGTGAGAGGTTGAAAAGTGGGACGGACAAAAATTTTTACCCCCCTTTTTTATCTTTTTTATTAAAAGTAGACATGTTTTTAAGACTTTTGGTAGAGTATGAACATCCAATACTGAAAATTCGATTTTTGGCGAATTTTTGAATGTAAAAAAACGGCCGATTTTTTAATCATCCATAACTATTGCTCTGCTCAACGGATTTTAATGATTTGACCACCAATCGAACCGTCTCATTGAGAAGAATATTTCGTTTTTTTTGTTCATTTCTTTTCGATCATTTCATACCGAGTTATTAACAAAAAACCAGTTTTTCAGTTTTCAAAATTTCAAAAAATTTATAATTTCGAAGTAAAAATTTCATTTGCGCCAGACGAGACCCATTTTTCTGAAATTTCATGTAATTTTACATATACGTACCATTCTATAACTTCAAAAGCATTGTTCTAAGAGAGATATTTGAGTCTCAAAATGAAAATGCCAATTTGGCCCCTATGTTATAGCATAGGCAAAAAATGAGCAAAATATTTTTTGTCTTAGAATGCCAATTTTTTGGCTCAATAAATTTCTTCTGACCCGTATCCATCTAGCTGAGTGGTTTTTAGCTTCAATTTTATCCTTTGAGTGCGGTAATTTTGACTGCAACTTTCCATATGCTACAACACTACCTATGCTACAGCATAGGGAAAAATAATATCAACATTTTCATGCTCAAAGGATAAAATTGAAGCTAAAAACCACTCAGCTAGATGGATACGGGTCAGAAGAAATTTATTGAGCCAAAAAATTGGCATTCTAAGACAAAAAATATTTTGCTCATTTTTTGCCTATGCTATAACATAGGGGCCAAATTGGCATTTTCATTTTGAGACTCAAATATCTCTCTTAGAACAATGCTTTTGAAGTTATAGAATGGTACGTATATGTAAAATTACCTGAAATTTCAGAAAAAATGGGTCTCGTCTGGCGCAAATGAAATTTTTACTTCGAAATTATAAATTTTTTGAATTTTTGAAAACTGAAAAACTGGTTTTTTGTTAATAACTCGGTATGAAATGATCGAAAAGAAATGAACAAAAAAAACGAAATATTCTTCTCAATGAGACGGTTCGATTGGTGGTCAAATCATTAAAATCCGTTGAGCAGAGCAATATTTATGGATGATTAAAAAATCGGCCGTTTTTTTACATTCAAAAATTCGCCAAAAATCGAATTTTCAGTATTGGATGTTCATACTCTACCAAAAGTCTTAAAAACATGTCTACTTTTAATAAAAAATATAAAAAAGGGGGGTAAAAATTTTTGTCCGTCCCCCCATTTGAGATATTTCACCTTCTCAGAAAAGCTCTCTTAACATTTTGCAAGACTTACTACACAAAAAAATTGGGAAGAAAAGAATAACCTGATAAAACGTGAAAAAGATGAAAATACGTCGCATTGATGAGTGTTGTCGATAGGCTTTTTCTTCAAAAAAATAATAAGCTTAAGCTATCTCGTTTAGGCAAGGGGTTATAAACGGAGAGAAATACAAAAAAGAGCCAAATGAAAATATCATGCTGTGCTCCGCCCATTATTGCTATGGTACAGATGAAATGTCTGAATTTCTATGTCATGTTTGCGTCATAGGCTCTGACGCCCCCATTCGACGTCATAACAAATTTGGCCATGTTGTTGATAGTGAAGCAAATAGCAAATTAGATCAAATTAAAAACAATATTTGCGGCAGCAAATTAGTCTGTATCAATTTTTGCTTTCAGAAGTATTTTCTGTCTTTCCCGGCATTTCATTTCAATGTTATGGAAGGAGTCTTCAATGGAACGAATCATTTCAAGCAGTGTAAAAAAAGGCCCACCACAATGATCCTAGTTAGTTAGAACTTGGCGATCCATAATAGAGAGGAAAGGGGATTGGGTGAGCTAAAGATTGGAGGCAAGGAATTGTAAAATGGCGGCATCCATGTGCTCCGAGGCGGCGGAAGACCTGTCCAGCAGGGAGTTGCAGTTCAAACTTGCAGCAGTGAGTGTTTGGAATGGAAAAACCGAATGCCGTGGCGTTCCCCGGGGTATACCTGCAGCTGGTATGGCTTGCCGAGCTCCTGCAGTCGGTGGATGAGTTTGAGGGTGTGCTTCAGGTGCACATTCTCGTCCGCGAATCCGTGCAGGAGCAGCAGACGCCCCGGCTCGCTCGGCAGGCCCTCCGCTGCCGCCAGCACCGACGCCTTTCGATACTCCACGGGCTGGAAACCCATTTTCAATTTCACTTTTACACTCGGCAATGAAAAAGTGGAGGACCTTGGCAGTGGGGAGACCCATGTAGCGCTCAGTGTAGCCGGTGTCGTAGAGGGCGAAGTCGGTGACGGGGCCCCCGGCCGCGGCCACCTTGAACACGTCCGGCCGGTGGATGAGGGCCCAGAGTGAGAGATAGCCCCCGTAGCTCCAACCCATCACCCCCACTCGCTTCAGGTCCAGTAGATTACCCGTCGCCGCTGCCACTGCCTCCAGACCCTCTACTTGGTCCCCGATCTCCAAGAGCCAGCTTTCTCGCTGGAGCAGGAACGAAGGAGCTATGAAGGTGACCTCCTCCTGGCCCATGGCGTACTGGATGAGGCCTTCAAAGTGTAGGCCACGGTTGGCGCTGCCCCTGCCGTCGACCATGAGGACAGCGTAGCCGAGGCTGGTGTACTTGAGGAAGCCCATGGAGGAGAGCCAGATGTTGCGCACCAGCTGCACCTCCGGACCCCCGTACACGTAGAGCAGCACCGGGAAGCCCGACTGCCCCGGATGACTCTCCGGCGGCTGGAACAGCACGGCATAGTGCTCTCGCCCAGTTCGCTTCCTCAACATCCTTCCACATCACCACACATTGTAGCTAAGCAACGCCAGCCGTACCCTTGGTAGGAGATGAGTTTGGGCGGGCGGTCCCCGTCGATGGGGAATGGGTAGAGTGGTGGGGGCAGGACATTGTTGGCCACGGCGTCGTCGGTGGGAGCAGGGGACTGCGGCGGAAGAAGTGGGCAGAGGAAGACGGAGCTGGGCAGTCCCTCCTCCGCCGGGAACAACAGGCGATAGAGACTCCCCGTTGCTGGCGAATTCAGGCTGCTCTCCGTCGTTACCTCCAAAACAGACGTGCAGTATTGAAAGACAGTGCATCAAACTGTACATGGATTGAAAGAAGAAGCAAAGAAAAGAAAGTGGAGAGACCATAAGGCCAGTGGCGGTGTCGATGGGAAGTGAGCTGATGCCGCGTCCTGGCCAGACGGACTTGCCCAGCTCTGTCAGACGCTGTGTCCCCAGCTCAGGTCGTCCATAGTTGCATACATAACTCAAACAAGCTTTCAATACTTCCACCAGCTAATGCCTCCAATTTGCCTCACATATGGCTTTCAATCGGCGAATCCTTGAGTGCAACGAAAAAGATGAGCTGGCGAGTGTGATCGAACACCGGCTGCCAAATCAATTATTTTGTTAAGAAAGAAAAAGTAGCGGAGAGTGTAAAAAACAGGAATACTCTGTATCTGCGGCAGATCGGCCAGTCCCCGCTGGTCAACTGAGACTCGCTGAGGACGGGAGCACGGAAGAGGGGTTCGGCGAAGCCTGCTTGTGGTGTAGTTGTTAGCAGAGAAAGATACAGAGATGCCAGGCGAACCATTGGGCGGCAAGGACACGTTGTATCGGTAGTAATGAAAGTAGCCAGAGCGTTCAGAGCCCCAGAGGAAGTCCAGAGTTCCGGGACTGCTGGTCGGAAGGAATTCCAGCAAGTCGCTGTACTGCAAAAGAAGTGGGTGTGTGGGTGTGGGAGAGGCGATAGAAGGGGGAACGTTGATCCAGTATTGGAGGTTCTCCTGGTAGAGGAGGAGGGTGATGGGCGTGGATGTGGGGGCCTCGCTTCCAGTCAGATCCATGGTGGAGTCGGAGAGGCTAGGAGTCGGCGTGGATGGCCTGAAGGCTTCCACGGGAATGTGCACCAGGGCCTGCTGCTTCTGCTCTCGTGACATCAGCTGGGCCCACACCCTGAAACCATAGTGAATGCATTGGATGTGTCTTTATCATTTTTATGGTACTTAGACATCGATGTAAAAAAACTTGCAAACTGTTCAAATTGGAGCATTCGAACTGACTCACTGGCAAGGTAAATTTGTGCTGGCTTCTCATTAACTATTAGTCTCAGTCAAACTATACGAATATTTTATATATATTTCGTACGAATTCTTTTTCCCTTAATCGCTGTTTCATCCTTTTGCAATGGCCAAATAGCAAAAGCGAGGCCAGGAAACTGAGAGAAAACTAACGCGGATCCATCGGGGAGCCAACCAAGCCGTGAAATATACTCTGCCCAGGGAAAACTTTCTCGCAGCACCTTCCCCAAATTTCGCCCCACGTGGTAGTGGCCCACCGTCACGCCCTTCTGCAATAGTTCCTCACCAATCATCCCACTTTACCCGAATTCCTATTTGAGGACATTGGGCGAAACAGGAAACATGCCTCGTTATTCTCTTCTGAAAGGTAGACGCGAGCGATACGAAGGCCGGTGATGGCGTTGGTGCCTCCAGCGAGTGGATAGCGCATGCGTTCCTGTTCCGCCCACTGCCCACCCGGCGTTCCAATCACTATCTCCGTCACCTGCTCTCTCTCTCTCTCTCTCTCAACCTCCCCTCTCTTCAAACCTTCCCTTACTTTGCTTTCGTCCACTTCTTCAAACAGCAACAGATGCGCCCCATCTACAAACAAGATGCAATTGTCAGCGATCGTCAATGACAGCGTGGGCGTGGCTAATGACCGGGCTGAACTTGTGGGGCCCAGAAGAGGCCTTGGTATCTATCGAATTCCTCCTGGATGATGAAGCTGGGCGTGCCCGCATGGCGGAGGAAGGGCTCCTCTGCCGACTCCCCAACTGCAATCAATCCTCCGTCCTTCTCTCCATCCCCAGCAGGAGGCAGGAGATTACCATAGTGAGTGAGGCGTGTGTGTGCGTTGTTGAAGAGGAGGCGGACGTCGCCCCGGCCGACGTAGGCGATGAGGCTGGGCTCCGTGGGGGCTGCCACGGCATCCATCATCCCCACTCCGGGCAGTGCCACCAGCTGACGCCCGCTCACCCTGCCTGAGAGCAGATGGAGGCGAGGTGAGGCTGGGCCAGCGGAAGAAGGGAAGAGACCGGACAAATGGTCCTGAGCAAGGAAGGTGGAGGCGTCGGACTTGAAGAGGAGGTTTCCGGCGGCATCCAGGTCGAAGGAGGTGATGCCGGTAAACTTGCACCGCATCCGCTCTCGCCGCAGCTCTTCTTCTTTCGACAGACTCCCTTTCTCTGAGAATTTATAATTGTCTAGGTTCCCTAATAATTCCAGAAGATGTCTCACCTGGAGCTTGCTCTGGGGCCAATAGAGGTAGAAAGGAGGCTGCCTGAGGTGCTGCATCCGCTGGAAGCCCCAATGTCATTTCCGCAAAAGGAAGGAAAGGGGTAAAAAAGAACCCGGAACATCGACATAAAGAATGGTTTGATCGCCCACGCTTGGATCGGCAACACCGAGCCCGTATAATCGACAGCTTCCATCCCCACCTGTTTCCCGCATCAGAATCAGGCATTGGAGCTTCCGAAGAGCAGGGGCTAAAGAGAATGAACGCGGCCTGAGCATGAAGTTGGTCCAGGAGGAGCAGGGACCGGCGCTTTTCTTGCCCTGCACTTTGCATCGGCGTGAGTGGGCAAGGAGTTGAGGCCAGCTCAGCTGTCGAACGCCACGTTCCAGCTCCATCTTTGCACTTAGACCTATCACATACATTTTCCTTTCCCTCCCTCTACTCTGCTGAGGAGTCAGGCTGTTGGGTCATTCTGCCCGAATCGCGCAAAAAAGGAAAATTGGGAAATTCCGCCATTTTAAAATGTCTCTTGTGCGTTCGTTGGTGGTTCATAGCTGACAAGGAGCTGTGCTTTGTTTGTTTACCAAGACGATGTACTTGGGAGATATGAAAGGCGTTTATTCACTATGTATATTGAAAGGCATTAGCCTACACACATTGAATGTAGGCATATTTTAAGCTGCACTAGACTAAATTGAAGAAAGAGAAAAACTAATTCTAAGTATTTGAGCACGTTGTAAACGTTACAGATGAAGAAAGAAGATGCACACGTTTTCAATATAAGGCGAAAACGGTATATTCTACGTTACCTACAACTTCGAATAAAATATGGGGCACGAACTAGGCCACAAAAGAATAAAATCTCCATCAATGAGCTAGTAGCACGAAGCAGCCATGATACGACTTGTTTGCATCACAGATATCTCACACAACATATCGAAATAGAAAAACAATATTTGCATTGGGCAGCTATAAAATACGTTTTATAAAAGAGATCTCTTCGTACAGGGAACTTATTTATTCCAGACCTTATGCTCAAAATGAAGTAAATTCGCAAAAGTCCCCACGCCATGTGAAGCGGTTTGGAATCTGGCGGGCGCTAGCAGGAACAAGAGCCGCTATCTCCATCTCTACTGGCTTCAGAAAGGGAGATAGAAGCAGAGCGCCTCATATAGCCGGCTCTCACTCCTTCCCAACCTTCCTCCACAACTATCTCCCCCGATTCTATCTGCAAATCCCGCCCCTCCATTTAACGCTTCAGATTATATAATGCATAAGTTGTAGAAGAAACCTTTGCATATATATCCCGAGCGATCATGAGAAAAGCCTCTTCCACATTTCGCCCGTTCACTGCGGAAGTTTCCAGGAACTTGATGCCGTGATACTTGGCAAGATACTCGCCTTCCTCGTAGAGCACCTCTCGTCCACCCTCCGAACCACCTTCGCCTCAAATTCTTCGCTCTCATTCCTCCATTGGAGGCAAAGAGGTCGGGAAACCTTTGTCAGCTTTGTGACCGACGAGTTGAAAGACGGCCTGTGGACAGACGTTGGCCTTGGCCTCATGCAGCCAGGCAGCCACGTGTTCCAAACTCTCCCGGTTGGCGATGTCGTAGACGATCAAGACTCCCACCGAGTTGCGGTAGTAGCTCCGGGTGATGCTGCGGAACTTCTCCTGCATCTTTCCTGATTAGAGCAACTGCTGGGTGGGAAATGGGGACTAGATGGAAGTCTGAAATATGGAAAACTAATCAAAGGAAGATGAGTTTCTTAAAAGAGTGTGATGAAGAGTGCTCACCTGGCCAGCAGTATCCCAGCACTGGAGTTTGATCCTGAGTCCGGGCCGAATTTCCACAAGGCGAGCGTAAAAGTCGACGCCAACAGTAGGGTCGCAAACGGTGGAAAACTTCCCTTCCGTAAAATATTTCAGCAAGCTGCTTTTGCCCACCTAAAGTTTTTGTTTATCTTTTATCGAAGAAGCAGACGACGTGTGCAGATGACAAGGTGGTGTGAGTATTACAAATAAATTTCGTTTGTTTCCATAGAAAACAAAATCTAACCGTTGAATCACCGACTAGTATAAGTCGAAACTGGTAATGAAAAAGCGGTTCCATGACGTTTCATCTGCTCATGTCACATTCGCTGAAATTTTTGGGAATTCAATGTTCAATGCTTTTTAAACTGACCCTTTTGAAATTGGACACCATTGAAAGGTTTCTTCAACAAGAAAGTAGTTTTCAGGTCATGTTCAATGGTTTATTGGTATGTATTATTGGTATGTATTAAATATATGCAAAGCAAAACAATAAATAACAAGTCAATTAGAAATTAATAGTTGGATGGTGGAGCGAAATCGCTAGGTCGCTTCTTGCGCTGTTCCTTGATCCATTTTTCTTGTGTAACTGCAACTCAACGATTTCGAAAGTTGAGCTTTCTGACAGTGTGAAATGGGACATTTGGGCTTGCCGCGGTCCCAGTCTCGCACGTGAGCATCTCGCTGACGCTGACGAATCCGCTCATCCGCCTCTTTCAGCTCCTACCAACACTCTTCATTCCCCACTTCTGCACTGCCATGAAAGGTGGAAGAACCTTCTCCAGGGCTTCTCGAATGCTGAGCTCTTTCTGAGCCGCAGCGGCTGCGTCGCCCGGGAGTGGAATGGTGGCCAGTTCCTCCTCCTCCGATCCTCCGCCGTCCTCTTCCTCCATCCTCATTCGTTTCCGAGCCTTGATCTTTTTCAGACGCTCGGCCTTTTGCGCCTCCCGCTTAGCACGGATCTGCAAGCCAGGTAGAGGAGGATGGGAGGAGGGAGGGGAGAGGAGGGAGGAGTGAAACCTGTTCAGCTTTGCTGCGCTGATTCTGAGTCTGACGACGGGCGGCGTTGAGCTCCTGCATCTGCGCCTGGCGGGTCTGCTCATCCTCTGAGAACTTGAAGTACGCCACGCCGTGCTCTCGTGCCTCTGAACTTTCCAATAGTTTTACTCCCCATCTCTACACCACTGCGATCAAAATCTAAGTATGAGCAATGTATGGCAAGTTTGAAAAAGAAAATTGGCGACTACCGTTTCCAAGGACACTCTGATAGGTAGAAGGTCCTCTGGCAGATTCAGTAGCCTCCTGATCTTCCCAATCTCTTCGGTCAAGCTCCCGCTCCATGTCTCCGCTCAGCAGCTCACTTGACCTGCTTGTTCCAGCCAACTGATTCCCGCTCTCTTCCCCACTTTTCCTGCACCGCTTTCCCTTTCATTGACCCAGCCGCAGTGGAAAAGAGCTGTCCGAACAGAAGCCCAGCTTTGGCAGCGTCGTCAGCGTCAAGGAAGTTGGGGAGGTCGGTCCTGAGACAGCGTTTCTGGCGTCCAAAGGCATCCGTGAACTCCACCCACTGCCCCTCCTCCTCCTGCTCCTCCTTCTCCGTCTCCTCCGCCGCCCGCGCACCCGAGAAGTTCACCAGGAAGTTCTCCGCCAGCTCCCCCTCTCTGCTCTCTGCATCACCTCTCATCTCTCACATTCCCTCCATCCTCAAGGACTAGCCTGGATCCAGCTGTGCAGCCTTGAGCTTGTCATAGAGCTTGGCCTTGCGCTCCATGGCGGCCTTGCGAGCGGCGGTGGCCTTCTCCTCCTCCACCAACTTCCCCTCCAGCTCCACGATGCGTCGTCCACGGGCCGCCGCCGTCTTTTCCGCCGCTGCTGCTGCCTCCTTGCTCTGCATCGGCTTCTGCAAGAGCGGCTGAGATGAGCGATGGGGAGGAGGGAATGGTAGAGAGGATGAGGAGGCCTCAGAGGCGATGTAGAGTGGAGGGGGGCCGGCAGAGTTGGCCGACTTCGCTTGTCTGCTCTGAGCTTGCTTTCGGAACAGCTCATTTTTCAGGTCCACCAACTGCAATCGATCCTTCTTTTACGCATATCTCTCGAATGACTGGCATTTTCTTGTGCTATTCTGAATATCTGTTTTAGTTTGATAAAAGAGTGCTAATTTCTGAATACCTGCTGAGGATTTTACAGTATATAAAAAACAGAAAACTAACGGACGAAACACCGACGTTAAGATGCTTGGGCATGATGAATATGTGGGTTGATTACAATCTAAGAGCTAGTTTTAGGCAGATGCGGGTAGGTAACGAAGATTCACGTGCAAGAGACAGCGGCTGACTTCCTTTGGGCTTTGATGCGTAGGCTATAGACTCAACCCACGCGCGTTTTTAAATGTCTGCGATTTTTGCGATAACAGTATTTCACTGAAAATTATGGATTATGACAAAAATATAATCTACCTAACTTAATGTTATCGTTGGTACAAAGTTTGCTTTTGAATGGTTTTTTTCATCGTTTTCAGAGCAAGGTTTTGCAGTACAAAAAGGATATCACATGGCCTATGTATTCAAGCTGATTGCGTATATGTCTCTTTCACCAAATAATATTCATATCTTGTAAGATAGGCAAAGCCAAAAGTTTACTTCTTTTTCCTTCTGTTGCGTCATCTGCTTTTTCTATTAGCAAAGAAACATCTTAATTTTCATGCACACTGATGCACTTTTGAATTACTTTAGAGCTACTTTGGAGCGAGGGACAAGATATAACTAATTTTAGGATAGCCAATCCAACGATAAAAGGGGTTGGCGTGCCTTTACGAAGGTTTGCTGGCTTCTGTCGTGAGATGAATTTTAAATCCAGCAAAAAACTCTAAATGAATACGCTGGTTGACCCAAGGTACTGAATATTCACATTCCTTTGTGCTGCATTGTGCAAACTTAAAATCAATGTTTATCGCCTTACCACTTTTGAAACCTAGCCAGCTTTAGGATGGAAGACCAATTCAATGCAAGCAATGATAGCCATACCCATAATTAGCTTCGGCTCCTACAAAACTGGTTTGAAGAAGGAAGAATACGTCAGCAGGGTGCCAGTTTTGTTGCTGAAAGAGAGTGTTGCACTAATATAATCAAAGTAACCATAATCAAATCAAACTCGTAGTAATATATTGGCAATTTAGAATAGCGCTGCTAAAGTTAACTGATAAATTGCAGATACTTATGGGCAATTTATAGGCATGGAAAGCATATGAATAATATAAGCAAAACCAATCTGGGGAGGTTGGGAAAAGGAATGTGCTGTGGACAGATCCATGGGGGGTTTGGATTACACAAAGAGGCAGGTGCAGAGAGGGGAAGGGGAGGTGAGTATGAAGGGGTGAAGGCAGGCAGGCAAGAACGGCACCATCAGATCCGAGTGACCCGCCTTAAAGGGCCCTTCTCTACACACTCACAAACACACTGCCTACTATTTCTCCCTCCCCGCAATCGTCGCTCATTAACCATCGCGTCTTCCTTTACGCTTCTAAGACGAGGTTAACAGGGCCCCCACCTGCCTATACGCGTCAGTTGACGGCAAACCGGTGACCCTTTCCAGCCCCCTTTTCCATGGCACAATATCGCGTCACACATCCCTGCCCCCCTTTCATATTTGCTTCCTGTTCGGCGCTGGAGGCCAGTGGGGGTGTTTGTGGAGTGAGGTTTGGATTGAGGCATGAGCGTGGTGGTACTAGTCCTGTGCCTTTTGGTGCTGGCTGCACTGCTGCGACGCTACTGGGCATTTGTGGGCCGCTACAAGGAGCTGAGCGAAGGCTTTCATGTCGTCGACACACCCATCTACAACCAGCTCCTCTTCATATCCGCCGGCCATGACAGTTACACGCTAATCCTTTCCTTCACTTTCTCCCTTCACACTCACTTTCTAGACACCCTGGATTTCATCACCAAATTTCACCAAGGCCTCGGCCCCGACAAACCCAGAGTATTCCAATTGATGAGTAGGGAAAAAAGGGGTGGGTAAAGAGAGTTGCAGGGCTTCATGATCTGGATGCTGGGCCAGCCGTACCTGATGCTGAGCGGGGTGGAGGAGATTGAGCCGCTCCTCCGCTCTCAGAACAACAACAAAAGCCGGGAGTACGACATACTTCGACCATGGCTCGCCGACGGACTCTTCACCAAGTTGCTCCCCTCATTTCCCCCCTTCACCTTGGCCACACACACCTCCTATTCCCAGCAATGGGGAGTCCTGGCGCCAGCGACGCAAGATCCTCACTCCCACACTCCACTGGGACATCTTGAGCGCCTACTCGGAAACATTCAAGTCTCCTGTTCCCTATGTCAATAAGTGTGCTAAATGAAAAGGCATTGAAGGCGACAGGCGGGCATTCTGGTGCGTCGACTGGCGTTGAAGGCGGAGGCGGGGGAGGCCTTCGACATCTGGCCCTACTTCACGGCCGCCATGCTGGACTCCATCTGCGAGACCATGATCGGTCGCCACTTCGGTGCTCAGGAGTCTCATCAGGCCTCCGAGTACATCAAGAACATCCAGGAGTCTCCACTCATTCTCTCTGCTCCCAACTGGACTGGCATATCTTCGGCGTCTATACTCAGGGTGACGGTGCTGGTGGGAGAGCGAATGCAAGGTCTGGCGGTCCTCTACCCCCAGTGGCTCTACGACCTCACCCCCGCCGGACGCCGTCAAAAGCGCTGCATTGAAATTATCAACCAATTTGCGGATCAGGTCAGTCATGCATTCCAAGGGCGGATATAGCGCGCAAAATGTTTAAAAGTAGGCTAGGCGCAGAATACCACATATTTTCATCAATAATTATAAAGTACATCATAAATTATACATTATACAAAAATTTTAAAATAGGTTACCTTCAAATTTGCGCTTGAAATAAAGGCATAAATTTGTAAATAAACATGCAAATTTTGCTGCAAATTTACAATTTTCGAATTTTATGAAATTAGGTTTGTAAATAACAAAATTTGCAAAGAAAATTGTTGATTAGACCTTCAACGACTTCAAATTTGTTGGCATTATCTCTCTGAAAGGTCAAAATTTTCTCATTTCCTGACGATTTCGTGGGCGGGGGGCGGAATTCCCTCTCCCCGAAATCCGTTCGGGGGGCGTCCCCATTTCCCTCCCCCTATTTGCTTGAGAAATACTGCTGGGTTGAGCTTGAAAAGGACTGGGTGTCAGATAATCGAGGAGAGATGGGCAGCGCAGAGCAAAGATGTGGACGAGAATGCGAACGTGGGTGGGAAACGTGCCTTCCTGGACCTCCTCATCGATATGGCCAAAAACAACCGCCTCCTCAAGTCCGAGATTCGCCAGGAAGTCAACACATTCATTTTTGCCGTTAGTACACATCCTGTTCTGTTTGATTAGTCCCATTTGGAAATGTTGGAAAGGGCCACGACACCAGTTCAATGGGCCTCAACTGGTCTACCTTCTTGCTTGGTCACCATCCGGAGGTCCAGGAGAAGGCCTACTCTGAAATCATCTCAGTTATCAAGGTCCTCAACTAATCTTTGCAAAACCCACCTATGTTTTCTTTGATTTATTGCAGGATGAGGATGACTGGAATATAGAAAATCTCAAAAAGCTCGTCTACCTCGAGTGCGTTTTCAAGGTATGCTAGTATTTGTTCTGTTGCTCGTGCCCAACCGGTTTCCCCTTTGCGACCAATTGTTAAATTCCCCAATTTAGAAGAAGTCGGCGCAAATTAAGTGCATCGGTCAAGCGTCATTGATTAAATAAATGAGCGCAGAATCGATGATGCATGCTTTGATTTGGCGAAGTTGATGATGCTGTGATTGACAGGAAGCCCTTCGTCTTTATCCACCAGGCGCTTTGATGGGACGCAAGGTGCACGCGGACTTCCAGACGAGTTAGGCTCATTGCTCCCTTCGGTGCTCATGGGGAAAGAGGCGTGTGTGTTGACAGTGGGAATGGCAGTGCCGGCGGGTACGCAGGTGGGCTTCGCTCCGATCAATGTGCATCGGGACCCGCGGCACTGGAAGGACCCGGAGCGTTTCTGGCCAGAACGATTCCTCCCGGAGAACTCCGCCGGCCGTCATCCCTTCGCATTTATTCCATTCTCTGCCGGCCCTCGCAACTGCATCGGTCACCCATTCTTCCACCCTCTTTCACTCATCCACCAACAATGTCTCTTTCAAGGCCAACGCTTTGCCATCGTGGAGGCGAAGATCATGCTGGGCATGCTTCTTCGTCGTTTCCGCATACAATCGCTGCAAGAGCCGCATGAGGTTCATTCTCATATTCCTGCCCTGCTACTGGTAGAGGGAGGAATTGGAGGTGAAAGCCAAATGCGAGATGGTGCTCAGACCAGAGCCTGGGATTTTCGTTCGACTTCAATCGCGTTGATCACAGGGAAGGAAGGCGTTGAGAAACTAGAAAAATCTGTTTGTTTGGTGCTGGAACTGCTCAAGCGTTTGTGGACGACGGGCAGTGTTTGCATCCAATGCATTCATTTTAACTCATATTTGTAAGTGCATGATTATGAGATGCGATCACAGGCAAATTTTATGGGAGAAATTGCCAATGGTACCAACTTAATGGTGCAAATGTGATGCAAACTCATCAGGAGTAATCATTCATTTTTTTGCGCGGCCGAAGGCCGCCTGCCGCGGAGGGCAGGGCAGCCAGAGCTCCGGAGGCCGGAGGGCATGGGTGCGGAGGCCCCGGAGCGTAGCCTAGCATGCGAAGCATGCTAGGCGAAGCGTAGGGGCCGTAGCACCCGTGCCCGGAGGCCGGAGGAGCTCTGGCGCCCTGCCCGAAGCGGCGGGCGGCCAAGGCCAGCTTAAGCAGTTACCCCATTTTTGCGTCCGTCTGTCCGCATATATATATATCTGATACCATCGGCAGGCCAAATGTGGGACTCTTTTCTCCAAAAGTTGCAGTTGCCTGGAGTAAAAAGTCAAGGAAATACATTTTTTACTAGTGGAATCTGCTTGGACAGTTGCATTTTGTTTTTGGCGCGCAGTTCAGTGTCTCTTTCCATGCGCGCCCAAAACAAAATGCAGATGACGCAGCAGATTCCACTAGTAAAAAATGTATTTCCTTGACTTTTTACTCCAGGCAACTGCAACTTTTGGAGAAAAAAGTCCCACATTTGGCCTGCCGATGGTATCAGATATTTCTTCCACTTTTAATATAGCATAAAATGTATAAATACAAATTTTACATTGTTAGTTATATATTTAGTCAAAACTTTATTCGATATATAAAAAAAGAAAAAAACGTGTAAAAAATTTAATGAAAAGAAAATATTCGAAAATGAATAAGACAATGCAAACTTGCTGTCAAACAAAAATATTTTTGAGAAATTTTCTTAACTTATGCTTAGTGCACTCGATTTTTGGGAGAAAAGAGCTTTACTTTTGGTCTGGCGTTGGTACCAGTTGTTTTCTCAACTTTAAATATCCAAAAATAAAATATAATGTCTGAGGTGGATTCGACCTTACCAGTTTCATCCATCTACCCAATCGCTTACACCACTACACCACTGGTGCATGTGACTCCTAAGTCTAACTGAAGAGCTATGAATAAATAAATACCTGAGGCCAAGGGACTCGGGGAAGGGGGGTGTGGGGAAGAAATGAATACCTACTATCGTCCATTGAATAGATGCGGAGAAGAAGGAGAAGGAGAAGAAGAAGGAGTTCGGACAAACAGTTTTGAGTGATTTTCTCTAGCATTCTGATACTTTTTGGCGATTTTTCGCGAGTTTTGGTTAATTCGACGTTGCTCTTTCCAATGCAAAAAGAATCAAAAAGATTGAAGCTTCCTGTGAGGAGCTAGAGCCTTATCAAAATTGAGATCTAGCAATAACCCCCAAAACATACACCTGGGTCGAAAAGAGGGGCTGGGCGCTGACGGTTCGCCTTGCTCCCTCGCGCCAGCCCAATATGTGTGGTTCCGGGGCCGGGCCTCCGCGGTTTTTCAACGAAATTGGCTAATTTTTTGCATGAAGGTCCTTCTGGGTGGTATCTCCAGGCCATTTTTTGGGATGGGCGTAATTTTTCGATTTTCGCCCAAAACTCAATTTTTTGATGTTTCAAAGTACCAAAATTCATAAATAGCTGGTTTTTCAATGAAATTGGCTGAAATTTTGCATGAAGGTCCGCCTGGGTAATATCTCCAGGTCATTTTTGGTGCTTGGCGTAATTTTGCGTTTTTTTCCCAAAACCTAAAATTTTGATGTTTCAAAGTACCAAAATTCATAAATCGCTGGTTTTTCAATGAAATTGGCTGAAATTTTGCATGAAGGTCCGCCTGGTAATATCTCCAGGTCATTTTCGGTGCTTGGCGTAATTTTGCGTTTTTTTCCCAAAACCTAAAATTTTGATGTTTCAAAGTATCAAAATTCATAAATCGCTGGTTTTTCAATGATATTGGCTGAAATTTTGCATGAAAGTCTGTCTAAGTGGTGGTTTAGGACCTTTATTGGGGTTTTGCAAAATTTTAGATTTTTTTCTAAAAAACTTAATATTTTGATGTTTCAAAACTGAAGAACTCATAACTCCCTTGTTTTTAAACAAAATTGGCTGCAATTTTGCATGAAGGCTGGCTGGAGGCTTTGGACCATTATTTGGGCTTTGAGAAATATATGGGGTTTTCCCTAAAACATAAAATTTTGATGTTTCAAAATTGAAAAATTCATTAATCCTTGGTTAATCAACCCAATTGGCTAAAATATGCTCATGTAGCTTCACAACATTGCTTGGAATAGAGGCCGCGCATCTTGGCGACAGCCGAGAATACCTTGTTGAATCTACTTTCCTCTTTAGCGACATTAGGAGTTTACCAATTACAGTTTAGCACAGGCATTGTTCCGCAAATGTGACGGTCATTGATCAGAAGCCTTCAAATTTAACAATCAGATGCTAAAATGAGGTGAGCAAAGTAATCACTGATAAGAAAATTTTGGCATCATAACCAAACCAGGCCAAAATTAAAGCTAAATACGAAGCGTGTGTCACTCCAATCGAGTCGTAGAAACGAGAAATTGAGACATAGGTCAGGGCACAAGGACCGGCCTCTAGCACACTGGGATTCACCCATCGATAGCGAAAAGATGAAACAAGTCTACGCTTCGCAAGAGCGACCTGACACAATACTGGAGGCGTAGTAGGGCGCGTACGTATGAGCCTACAAAAGACATCTGTGCAAAAAAAGACTAATTGGTGCGAAAAATGGCGGTAACCTGATGGTGGTGGGTGAGGGGTGGGGAGGAGGCAGATGCGAAAGAGAGGCCTCGACGATGGCTGGAGATACTGGGCCAGATCACTCGCCCCAATGCCACCGCCAGACACAGCCCCAACACCGCTATCAGGATCCCCATCGCCAATACCTAAGCTCACCTTATTCCTACATTTTATTCTTAGACTGTCTAGAACAACTTTAAAAAGCCCTTTTGACTTGGTATGGACTACATTTCTGAAATCAAATAAATCAAGCGTTCAAGTGCTACCGGGGGGGGGGGAACGAAGTCTTCGCGGAAATATTTTCATATTTTACTCAAGAATGGGTGCATATATTTTGATGAAACTTGGCCACAAATTAGCCCTAGATATCCTCTATGATGTCCTAAAACGGCGAGTACTTAAAATAATTATTGACTCTGTGGCAGTCAAAATTGTAAAATCACTGCATTTCAGAAATTCCAAACCCTGTGTTTAACCATACAAACTGCACCAAATTTTCTATTCAGCGCTGAGAGCTCAATAATTAATATTTTGTCACAATATTATAGAGATACAACGACCACTATTGGGTGTACCTCTGTACCAGTTTTTATCGTTCTACTCTAAACCTGTGCAGAGTTAATGGATAGTATATTAAAAACCGCGAAGACTTCGTCCCCCCCCCCCCCCCGGTATGAGCCCTTCTTAGGCCTGCCGATTCTGTAAATAGGGTAGGAAATAACAAGCTGAGGACTGTAGCAGGGGCCTTTAGGGGGGGTAAATTCGCTGAATCTCTCATCCAAGGTCGGCTCATCCAGCATCTGTTCATGCGTCACCCTCGACGGCTTCACTACCGACAGCTCCCCTGTCCTTCAAATTCACCTCTCAAATTGACTTCAAAGCTCAATTAGTTGGAAGAAAGAGGGCGGAGTTGTAAACGTAGTGGAAGGAGAAGTGGTGCTGGTGAGGGGCAGTTGTGCCACAGAGCCTAGGATGGGCTGTGCTGCTCTGGCTCTCAGCTGCTCTGCCAGTCGTCTCTCAAGCTCCTCCTCCAGTCGTCGTTGGAAGGCCAGCTCCACGTCAGCTGCCACCTCTGTGCTTGGAGCGGGAGACGGGGTCTGGGTGGAAGACGGAGCCTGGGTGACAGGCTTTGAGTACTTGAGGCAGAAAGGGTGAAAGAGGTACCAGAGTGAAGGGGAGTCGGTAGAGCGGGCGGCGACTGGGCAGGCGGGCTCGAGGCCGTGGAATGCTCCAGGGCCAGCCGGGAGTAGCGACTGCTTCTGATCCCTTCTTTCCTGGCATGTCGTGAATCACCAAATCCGCTTCCTCAAACAGCCAAAAGCTGCATTCGCATGGTCAATTGGGATGAGGCAAATAAATGGGCACCATGGGAATGTCTTGAAGAGCAGGGAAACGAGGCGGCATCCTAGCTGCTGTGGTGGCTGGAGAGGTTGATGATGTTGTGGAGCCAAGAGGCGTTGTAGAAGCTTGGGTGGCCGTGGTTGACAGCTCGATGGAGGAAATCACCTCCGTACTGGGCAATAGCAGCTCTTCCGAGGCATTTTTCTTGCCCACTTCGAAGTGAAGGCGCCGTCCATCTGTTGAGTGATGGAAGTAAGCGTATTTTGGCACTGAATGGGAAATGAAGGGACCCAGAAGTGGCTTAGCTTGTGAGTCCATCGGGTCGATGTCAAGGACGACGAGACGACGGACTTCCAGATCCAAGTGCAGAGGCTCTTCTGACTCTTCCTCCTCCTCTGCCTTTCTTCTCTTTTGCTCCACTTTCTCCTCTCGCTCCACATTCTCAATCTAGAATCCTGGCGTAAAAACTGGCGTTTGGTAGACAATGGGAAAAGAGGGGAACGGGGAAGATGCCGCGGTTAGCGGGCGTGCCTCTTCGTCGACGGCGATTCCCGCATTTCGGCGGCTGTCAAGTTATTCTTTGTTTTCTTTTCCTGTAGAGAGGCATAATAACGGTAAGAAGGTTGCAGTCAGGGTCTTCGGTGGTGCAGAGGGTGAGCTGGCAGCTGAAGTAGACCTATAGGAGGAGAAGTTTGGGCGGGGGTTGAGGATGAGGAGGCGGGAGTACGGAGGATTCGTCGGGCCACTTGAACACCGTAGCTTCGGCGAAGACGACAAGCTGGCTTTCCGTGTACTCCGGCGTCTCCACTATGTCCGTGTCCACCGAACAACTGACGAAATGATACTCCGATTCTATGTACTCCTTGAAGAACCAGAATGAACCCATCTTCGTCTATGATTTGCTGTTTGTTCTCCTTCCCGTCGTCCACATAGCAATCACGAATGAGCATGCGGTACATTTCGTCATCTAAGTGGCTGGTTATTGAGCACAGATGGGGGCGGAGAGGGGGAGGAAGGAGAACCAGTGTCACACTTGAAGAGGTGAACGACGGGATCGCCGACGGTGACGTAGGAAGCCGGGGGTCCGTCCATGCTCTTGTGGCGGATGGAGTAGGTGCATTGCGGCATTGCGTGCGCCACCTCCATCAGCACCGTCGTCAGTGGACTGTGACCATTACCAATTCTCTTTTACTGCTCAAAAGAGCCCGCCAACCAAGGAGAGTCTACCTGATGTGAAGCTGCTCTGCTGTCAGACCCATGTTATGCTCCCTGGCAGGTAAAAAGGAAGTGAAGCAGGGAAGGCTATAGGTTGGATAGGGGGGGTGACCGATAGAAGCAGCGAATCTGGTAGGCCTTGTCGGACTCTGTGACGAAGGTGGGGTGAAACTGGACCACCATGGTGGTGGTGTAGGCCATGCCTTTGGGGCTGATCTGGGAAAAGGCACAAAGTTGAGCTGTGGAGTAGGGTAGGGAAATGAAGGAAGATGCCATTCTCTGGCGTCGCATGCCGCATTCGTTGAAGTGTAGGCGGAAGACACCGCCGCTGGCGTTCTTCGACTCTCCGCCAAAGTTGGCGCGACACTCTGACCGCTTGTACTCATTCTTCACATACAACTGCCCTGCAACTCTTCGCTTTCCACTATATCAACATTACTTTGCGGCCAAGTATGACAGAAATATTGAAGGAAAGCAAAGGAAATTGGCTGACCGGTAAATGGGCGTAGCGTTTCCATTTCGAAAAGAACTCCACTGACGCCGCATCTGACAGAGGGCGTCCGCATAATCGCGTTCTTCTCCTTCCCTTCCGACCCTCTCCACCCTAGCAGACATACCAAAAGCAGCAACATTCTGCGTCTGAATTTTTATCAGGCTTCTGCAATCGTTTTGTCTATTTCGTCCATTTCTTCCGTCCGCTCATCAATGCAACGTGAAGCCAAATCTTGGGAAATAAATGGCTAAATTCAGCGGACATAAATATGAAAGGAAAACAGAAACGAAAAAAAAGTAAAAAAAGATAGAATGAGCAGCAGTGGTTGATGATGGATTAGGATGAGGTGAGAGCGGGAGGAGATGAGAAGGAGGATGAGAGTGAGGACGGCACATCCGCCGGGTTGGGTCGGGGCGGGGCGGGAAGGTCACGGGGCCGCTTGCTCAGTCAGGCCCCAGCCCGGGGAGGGAGGGAGGAAGTCTGGGCCTCAAGCCATTTTCTGGGCCATGCCTTTAGTGACACTCATTCCACCCCCTCCCTCACCCTCTCCTTCCATTGCCCTCTTCAACCCAATGGCTTCCCATTTTCATTCTTGCACGACCTTCAATTGGCCATAAGCTGTAAAGGACAAGGTATATAGTTCTATTTGAAAACAAAAACGAGTTCTAAGTGACAAATGCCTTCAAATTGCCCGACAGATGATCAGGTGAAAGTGAAAGGATAGAAGTGAGACGGGCGGGTGTATTGTAGGCCGTTGTTAAAGATTGGGTGAGCATTCCCTTCCCAGTTGGCACTCCAGATGAAAACCTCGCCTCAAATGATGCCCAATTTTGGGCTGGGAGTTCGCCTGTCTGTCACAACCGCATGAGATCTCCGTTTCATCCTATTGCAGTGTGCAGACTCCATATTAGCCTTCTTCCACCCTACCCACCTTTGCTCAACAGCCACAGTTCTTAGTATCTGTCAGCTTCTTTTCAGACTACCGCAAATGCTTTGACAGCATCCATTTCTCAAGTGACGCAATAATTGCCAAAATTGTGCGAACTAAAGGCGAGAAAAGTGAAAGTAGCCTTGGCAGAGAGGTGGGAAGGATAGGCAGGTGCGAAATGAGCATGAGGATGGGTGGAGAAAGGTGACCGATGATTTGAGAGGGCGTGATATCAGAGGGGACTTCCCTCCCTCCCCTGATTGGGGCCGGGCCCTCTTTCGGCTCCTCTTTCGGACGAAACGACTTGAGGTCTTGACCTTGCCTTTCCGGTTCCTCCTTTTCACTCCCGCCCGCCCCTCCCCTCCCGCATTCTTCTCTCATAATTACCCCACGGCTGCCATCATGGACCCCGCCTTATTGGCTTCTTAGCCCACCCCAACACAATGCACCCAGACAGACCGCTCAACGCCCATTTGCAAATCTTTCATTCCATTGGTCAACTAAAACATTGGATATCTCCAGGTCTAAAACAAGTTTGATTTTGAGCTGACCTTCTTCCATCAAAGTTTTGTAGAGAAAAAACATCGGCACAATGCAATGCTGGATGAAACGAATTGACCGGAGGAATGCTTGAAAATTGCAAAAAAAACCAATCAAATTACAATATTTGGTCGCTCTTTATAATAGTATACTTTACTGGAATTTTCAAGCAGCTCGAGAAACGGAGATGAGCATTTCTTGGCAAACTATTTTGCAAAATTTAATCTTCATTTTCTTAGCAGTATAAATTGCTAAAATACCCCCATAACCTTCAGCTTCTAAGCCTTGCCCGGCCCAGTTCTGTGCAATTACAGTAGGGTCTTTCGCCTCATAAAAATAGAGCAGCAGCATGAAATCAGCAGTGTATGGCAGAAAGAATGTCATCTTCCTTAAGGGACTCCACATACTCCGGCTGCAGCGTCACATAGAAAGATTTCGGTAACACTCCCTGAAAACGGAAAGTGAAAAAGGTAGTAGGAAGGCTGGGTGAAAGAAGAACCTGGTAAACGACTACACTGATGGCGTTTGAGCGGCGCATGAGTGGCCAAAGGCGATTCTTGAGGCTTCGGTGAGGCTGCTTTGGTCCGGCCAGAAGGATGAGGATGAGTTGATGCTCGCTGGGCGCCAGCAACTTCCGCAAGCTTTTAGGACTCAAGCTCCCGCTCTTCTTTCCCAGTGCTGCTGCTCGCAGCTCTACAATGCTGGAATTGTTGGGAATATCCTTTAGTTCCTTTCTCATCTGGGTAGGAAGAGCTTTGGGAATGCGGATAGGCCGTGTTTGAGGCGCTTGTAGAGGGCACGTCTCTTCCTCCCACCCCCTCCACGACCGTCCAGCACCAGCAACACACTCACATTGCACGCCTTTTCAGCCTCTGTCTTTACTCCGCCCACCGTGCTAGTCCTAACTGCAAGTCAACGTATGAAAGCTGGTGGACAGAGAATGCTTATCAGCGATGAACCCGAGGGAGGCGCTAGAGAAGGCGGCTGTGGGTACCTTGGATTGGGGCCAAATGAATCCATGCTTTTGCCTGACCACATTGTTTTCAACTGCATTCATGAAAACGCCTAATAGGCAGGAAATGCAGAAGATTGATGTAAGAATAACGCCATAAAATGCGAAGGGGCTGAGCCCGCTGAACTGGGCTACGCCTACGCCAGGCTCTTCCACCGCCCTCACACTCGGCTCAGCATCGGCGATGACAAGCGAAGTTTCCGACGTCACGAAATTATACTGGACGATGGGCGCAGAGTTGGGCTAGGAAATGGGAATGAGTGATTGCAGGACGTGAATGGCCTGCTGTTTAGCCTCCCGGCGCAGAGCAGCGGCCAGGGTGGCGTTGTCGGCGAGGTCGGCGTCGTCCAACTTCTTCTTGATGCTCATGTAGGCCCACATGCGCTCCACGAAACCCCCCAACGTGTTGGCTGGCAGAGCCTCTGGTCGCACCTTCTGGATCCTGTTTGAGGCTTTGAGGGCTGGCTGGGACTCTGAGTGTGCTTTGAGGGCTGTGTAGAAAGGAGAAGTAACACGAAGTCAGGTAGAATTGTGCAGCGGGAGTCGGAGGGCTTCGGTCCGCAGACGAGTGGACAGACGAGCATGCAGCAGGAGAAGCAGGCTGTCGAAGTCCTGCATGAAGGGGGTGGTGGGGGACGAGAGAGTGGTTTAGGAGGCTACGTGAAGTGTTTGGGGCCGAGGGCGGAGATGCCGGAGACGTCGGCGGTGAGCTTGCTGGCGGCGGGGTCGCTCATCCGCCCCACTGCCACTATTTCACTGCCTTCGTACACCGTCCCATCGCGCCTGCATCACTCCATTTCTTTTCTCTCCCCCTCTAAGGGTACAACCTGCTGGAGACGATGCTGCTCACGTCCACCGAGTGGTTCAGGTAGCGGAACTTCACGTCGCGCACGATGGGCAGCGCTATTTCATTATAGAAACCTGGAAAAAACTATTTGGTGGTCATTTGGTGGGCAATTTGCTATTTGGTGGCCATTTGGTGGGCAATTTGCTATTTGGTGGTCAAAAAGCATGGGTGGTCAGATTTCTTAGGTTGTTAGGCCCTCCTCCTTCTGAGGAACCATCTAGTTGAAGGGCAGCGTCGGAGCTTTCGTAGATCTTGCGGGCAAGGGCTCGACTGTCGGCGGCCAAATGTTGCAGGAGCTGGAAGTCCGCATCGTCGCCAAAGGCTAGACTGTGGATGCGAATCATGGCTTTCCCATTCCTGTGCCCCATTCGTGTCATTCCATCCATCCGGTTAGTGTCCACAACTAATTGAACCTGTCCTTGATGGCCTGACGAAGCGGTTCGCTTTCCCGAATCGGCCCCGCAGTAGCCTCCCCGTCGGTGAGGAAGAGGATCATGTTTCCGGCATCCGCTGGCGCCTTCTCCATGATCTAGGAGAAAATATAGAATGGATGCTAGAGCACATTAAAAAGGCAGGGAGGGCAACAATGAGAGCCTTGATAAGAGCATCGTGGATGTTGGTAGTTCCGTCTGCTTGCTCCTTCTTCACGAAGTCAACTGCCTTGGCCTTGTTCTCTTCGTTTGCCGCTTTCAGCTGCTCAGACCTGTCGGCCCTTATTCTCCTCTTTTTATTCCCCTAATCCGGCCGGCACTGAGAACCAAGTCTCCGTGTCCGAGCTGAACCAGATGATGGAGAACTCGTCCTTCTCCTCCAGTTGAGCCAGAATGGTTTCCATCGCCGTCTGAAAATTGTATTTAAAATCACCTTTCAACAAATATTCAAGAAGCTTACTTGGAGCTGTTCGAATTTACGGCCAATCATGGAGCCAGACTTGTCGAGCACAAAAACGATACGCGCAGACACTTTATCCAGAAAATCAGGCGGAGGACTAAAGTAATTGTTTGAAGTGCATTTCAACTGAGTGCAAAAAGAGTAATGCAACCTGAAGAAATGGACAAAGAATCCGTCAATCACCTGCACTTCACCGCCATCCGTCTCCCGAACCATGTCGTAGAGCAGCACCAGCTGGCCTAAACTTTTCTGCTTTTCCTGCACTTGTCTTTCACCTTCCTTCCTCACCTTCGCTTCCTTCCTTTGGCCTATAGGCCACATGCACTGTGCTCACATTCTCATCGGAAATGCTTTCTCTTATCTTTGCCTCTCTATTTGCTGCAATCGAAAACACAAATTAGTTCTAAAGCAGAGCAGTAATGCCGTAACCAGGGCGCTGTAAAAGCTCTTTATTGGTTAACTCGCCGACTTTTGGCCCGAACTCAGGTACATGAATGCTTTCAATGCGCCCTCGTTCCGAGACGTAGACGTCCATGGATACATCATCAATGCCCTTAGGGCTTAGACTCTTTCTCATCTGGCATTGGAAGCATAAAGAAGAGAGAGCTAGAACCTGAGTGTTGACAAGATTGATGGTGTGTTTGTAGAGTCCGTGGACGCGCTTGAGGACCTCCTGGTACGTGAGGTTGAACACAACCTTCTCGCCCGGTGCTATACTGACGGCTGTTTGGAACACATTCGTCTCCCTCGGCCTGCTTCCGACTCTATTTCCATTTCAAAGAGCGCCTAAAAATGAGGTGGACTTTTGCTTGACCAATCCGGCAGTGTGGCCAGCAGCTTTGGCAGCGTCAAAGTCATGCTGCGCTGCCGCCTTCCCCTTCACCGCCGCCACCAGGAGCTCAGACCCACGAAGCCTCAAATCACCCCTTTCATCCTCTTTTTCATCTAGCTGAACCAGGCTAACATGGTGAAGTTGGAGATGAAGGCATCGGCAGGGAGCTGGGCAATGAAGCTTACATCTGACGCATTTTGCCCGCCCACATTTTCTACCTCTCGTTCAATTATCACTTACTCAAGCTTCAGGCGTCCACTGGAGAACCAAGCTGGTGACGTGGGTGGTGGCAAAGCGGCAGACGATGCGAGACTCCACCTTCAGTGAGTGGATTTTTGTCTCCTTCTTCTGGCTGTCCCGCTTCTCACGCACCTCCTGTCAGTGCATCAATTGACTGCCTAACCTCGACCCATGTGTCAGAATGCAGCTTGCTAACAAATGTTTTAATGCCGCTTTTGCCAGCTTTTAGGCCCACCAGAAGCAAGCAAAGTAAAAATGCCTTCATTTTGAGCTGAAAGAGACAGGCCTAGTGATACCAAAAGCAGTCATATATTTGCGCGACAAGGCAGTAAATTTATATCTGTCAGTAAGTCTTGTTCGTAAGTTTAGAATTCAAATTCCTTCATTACCAAACGAAAATGGCCAAAAGAATGTCTCAATATATGACGCAATGGCTGATGATGGGAACCTCCTCAATAATTTGCCCCAGCCCCAATCGATATTGCCCCCCCCCCACTCAAGAATTTGGCCCCCCCGGCAGAATTCCAGCAGATTACCCTATGAACATTCATGTTGGAACACGGATATCAGCCATTCAAGTGCCCAAAGCTTGCTGTAGGTGTCTGTTGCTCCGGTGGTGGCTGGCCATGGAGCGAGAAGCATATATCAATATGGAGTCTCAGGTGCCCGGAGGCATCCTGCATGACTCACTGCTCATGTGCTGAATGTTTCATGTGGTATGAAGCTAATAATGAATTTTATTAGCACAATTGAGCCATATCAAGATCACCATAGCATAAGCAGGACACAGAGCCTCATGGCAATCCGCAGTCCGCTCATACTGAGGAGCAGTGGCAGGGCTGGGGGGAACAACGGCTAGTTTGCGCGTTGTTTGGCATTTTTGCCCCATGCGTCAGCCCTGTAGACATAGGATCGTCTTACGATGAATCTTCACAAAAGAGGAAAATAACAATGGGAATGGGAATTAGAATAAAAGAGGATCAAAAGGCTCGCGGGACATGTTTCAGTCCCAGAAGGCAGACCGCAGGACGGTCTAGCACCTGTGGTTTTGGTTCTATCCCCTCCTCCGCCTCACTGATGACCACATACTCTCACAGGGAATATGCATTCCCCCATCGCCAACGGATGGTAGGGGGAACCCCGAACAACCAGATAGACCTAAATGCCATGACAGAAGCCACAGCCAGGCCTGGAACGGGTCTACTCTTTAGCCAACGGATGGTTGGGGGAGCAAAAGGCTCGCGGGACATGTTTCAGTCCCAGAAGGCGGACCGCAGGACGGTCTAACACCTGTGGTTTCGGTTCTATCCCCTCCTCCACCTCACTGATGACCACCTACTCTCACAGGGAATACGCATTCCCCCATCGCCAACGGATGGTAGGGGGAACCCCGAACAACCAGATAGACTTAAATGCCATGACAGAAGCCACGGCCAAGCCTGGAACGGGTCTACTCTTTAGCCAACGGATGGTAAGGTAGGTTGCTTTGCGAGCCTTATCCCTGCTACTAATGAACTCGTATTTATTCAACGTTAAGGCTGCGAAACATCAGAAGCCTGAGTAGGTCGGTCCTATTCTGCGCACCTATTGGGGACAAGCGATTATACTTTGTTTGTCACTGAAAGGGCCAAATTCTTGATGGGGGGGCAAATTTTGGGGGGAGGGGTTAATTTCTTGAGGGGGGAGTCCCATCATCAGTCGACGCATTCGGCCCACTTTTTAAAAACATTAAAATATTAAGATTCTATGACATAATATATTCGCAAAATGCTCTATAATTGTTTTTAAAACAGAAATGAGCCGTTAACTGACCCTGTCTTTTTTCATCATTTGACCCAGCAAAATGCATCAAAGTAAAACGGTGACCACACTGTCTTCATCTTCTAGCTCTTCATTTCATTCCGATGTAGCCATCGCTCATTAATTCAGGTTTTTAATGCACACTGGACTGGCTCAGACCTGAAAACAGAGAACGCCATAAGTGCTGAAATTTATGCATCAAGGGTCATCATTTTAAGATAACTTTAGTGATAGTACCTTGTCTGTGATTTAGTTTTACTTATTGCTAAACAATTCGGGCAGATAAGGCAACAAGTAATTTCAACATTCTCTGAGTTTGAACAATATTTTTTCAGCTTTCCGTGATGCCAGTGAATATCAAAACAAAAATTACTACATTTCGAAGATTTTTGCATCTATTTTCGTTTTGTCTCTTTTTGAATCCGTTTTCTTTTCCTGCCATGCCTCCCAGCAGAAAGCTTTTACAAAGACCAGGCATGCATCACTCATCGACGTTTGCCTCCGCGTTTTTTTGTTGATTTTCCGCTGGCCTGGCTTCCTGGCATACCTCGACGGGAGAGCTTGCCCAGGCCCAACATCGCTCCCCTAGCAAGCATTGAGCAGAGTTGGCACTGGTCTCTTGACAGATTGAGCAGTGTACCGGGAAGTGACATCGTTGAGTGCGAAAGGGGAGTCGAAGGCAGCGTAGTCGGGGTCCGTGGGCAGCAGCGAACGCTCCAGCTTCTTGGAGAGTCGGTTATGTGCCACTGGCTGGTCCTCTACCAGGATCGGGTTCGACGCATGCTTCCCGCCTGCAGTGCGCAAGCCAGTACTCATCTGTGTAACAGGCCTGTGCAGTGTTAGAGGGAGGCACCTTTGGGCTTGGGTAGGGTGAAGCGAGTGCCCTTCGTGAAGATCTTCTTGCGACGGCTGATGTGGATCTGTCGCTCCCCGCTCTCAGGATTCACCGACACCGACACTCGCTTCAGCGTCGCGTTCCCACAGGAGGGGCAAAACTTTCGCGACATCGTGGATGTCGTCCTGCAGGGGTGCATTGATATGAAAAGCTTAGGCAAAAGGAAGGAGGAAACGCAAAGCAGGCATAGCAGCGGAGGATCCAGGACTTAAGGTGACGCAGGCGAAGACCATCCACACTCAGCACTGGCAGGCCGATGTGGAGGAGGAGGTTCTGGAGAGCTAAGGAAGGGGAAGGGGGAAACGCAAAGCAGGCATAGCAGCGGAGGATCCAGGACTTGAGGTGACGCAGGCGAAGACCATCCACACTCAGCACTGGCAGGCCGATGTGGAGGAGGAGGTTCTGGAGAGCTAAGGAAGGGGAAGGGGGAAACGCAAAGCAGGCATAGCAGCGGAGGATCCAGGACTTGAGGTGACGCAGGCGAAGACCATCCACACTCAGCACTGGCAGGCCGATGTGGAGGAGGAGGTTCTGGAGAGCTAAGGAAGGGGAAGGGGGAAACGCAAAGCAGGCATAGCAGCGGAGGATCCAGGACTTGAGGTGACGCAGGCGAAGACCATCCACACTCAGCACTGGCAGGCCGATGTGGAGGAGGAGGTTCTGGAGAGCTAAGGAAGGGGAAGGGGGAAACGCAAAGCAGGCATAGCAGCGGAGGATCCAGGACTTGAGGTGACGCAGGCGAAGACCATCCACACTCAGCACTGGCAGGCCGATGTGGAGGAGGAGGTTCTGGAGAGCTAAGGAAGGGGAAGGGGGAAACGCAAAGCAGGCATAGCAGCGGAGGATCCAGGACTTGAGGTGACGCAGGCGAAGACCATCCACACTCAGCACTGGCAGGCCGATGTGGAGGAGGAGGTTCTGGAGAGCTAAGGAAGGGGAAGGGGGAAACGCAAAGCAGGCATAGCAGCGGAGGATCCAGGACTTGAGGTGACGCAGGCGAAGACCATCCACACTCAGCACTGGCAGGCCGATGTGGAGGAGGAGGTTCTGGAGAGCTAAGGAAGGGGAAGGGGGAAACGCAAAGCAGGCATAGCAGCGGAGGATCCAGGACTTGAGGTGACGCAGGCGAAGACCATCCACACTCAGCACTGGCAGGCCGATGTGGAGGAGGAGGTTCTGGAGAGCTAAGGAAGGGGAAGGGGGAAACGCAAAGCAGGCATAGCAGCGGAGGATCCAGGACTTGAGGTGACGCAGGCGAAGACCATCCACACTCAGCACTGGCAGGCCGATGTGGAGGAGGAGGTTCTGGAGAGCTAAGGAAGGGGAAGGGGGAAACGCAAAGCAGGCATAGCAGCGGAGGATCCAGGACTTGAGGTGACACAGGCGAAGACCATCCACACTCAGCACTGGCAGGCCGATGTGGAGGAGGAGGTTCTGGAGAGCTAAGGAAGGGGAAGGGGGAAACGCAAAGCAGGCATAGCAGCGGAGGATCCAGGACTTGAGGTGACGCAGGCGAAGACCATCCACACTCAGCACTGGCAGGCCGATGTGGAGGAGGAGGTTCTGGAGAGCTAAGGAAGGGGAAGGGGGAAACGCAAAGCAGGCATAGCAGCGGAGGATCCAGGACTTGAGGTGACGCAGGCGAAGACCATCCACACTCAGCACTGGCAGGCCGATGTGGAGGAGGAGGTTCTGGAGAGCTAAGGAAGGGGAAGGGGGAAACGCAAAGCAGGCATAGCAGCGGAGGATCCAGGACTTGAGGTGACGCAGGCGAAGACCATCCACACTCAGCACTGGCAGGCCGATGTGGAGGAGGAGGTTCTGGAGAGCTAAGGAAGGGGAAGGGGGAAACGCAAAGCAGGCATAGCAGCGGAGGATCCAGGACTTGAGGTGACGCAGGCGAAGACCATCCACACTCAGCACTGGCAGGCCGATGTGGAGGAGGAGGTTCTGGAGAGCTAAGGAAGGGGAAGGGGGAAACGCAAAGCAGGCATAGCAGCGGAGGATCCAGGACTTGAGGTGACGCAGGCGAAGACCATCCACACTCAGCACTGGCAGGCCGATGTGGAGGAGGAGGTTCTGGAGAGCTAAGGAAGGGGAAGGGGGAAACGCAAAGCAGGCATAGCAGCGGAGGATCCAGGACTTGAGGTGACGCAGGCGAAGACCATCCACACTCAGCACTGGCAGGCCGATGTGGAGGAGGAGGTTCTGGAGAGCTAAGGAAGAAGAAGGGGGAAACGCAAAGCAGGCATAGCAGCGGAGGATCCAGGACTTGAGGTGACGCAGGCGAAGACCATCCACACTCAGCACTGGCAGGCCGATGTGGAGGAGGAGGTTCTGGAGAGCTAAGGAAGGGGAAGGGGGAAACGCAAAGCAGGCATAGCAGCGGAGGATCCAGGACTTGAGGTGACGCAGGCGAAGACCATCCACACTCAGCACTGGCAGGCCGATGTGGAGGAGGAGGTTCTGGAGAGCTAAGGAAGGGGAAGGGGGAAACGCAAAGCAGGCATAGCAGCGGAGGATCCAGGACTTGAGGTGACGCAGGCGAAGACCATCCACACTCAGCACTGGCAGGCCGATGTGGAGGAGGAGGTTCTGGAGAGCTAAGGAAGGGGAAGGGGGAAACGCAAAGCAGGCATAGCAGCGGAGGATCCAGGACTTGAGGTGACGCAGGCGAAGACCATCCACACTCAGCACTGGCAGGCCGATGTGGAGGAGGAGGTTCTGGAGAGCTAAGGAAGAAGAAGGGGGAAACGCAAAGCAGGCATAGCAGCGGAGGATCCAGGACTTGAGGTGACGCAGGCGAAGACCATCCACACTCAGCACTGGCAGGCCGATGTGGAGGAGGAGGTTCTGGAGAGCTAAGGAAGGGGAAGGGGGAAACGCAAAGCAGGCATAGCAGCGGAGGATCCAGGACTTGAGGTGACGCAGGCGAAGACCATCCACACTCAGCACTGGCAGGCCGATGTGGAGGAGGAGGTTCTGGAGAGCTAAGGAAGGGGAAGGGGGAAACGCAAAGCAGGCATAGCAGCGGAGGATCCAGGACTTGAGGTGACGCAGGCGAAGACCATCCACACTCAGCACTGGCAGGCCGATGTGGAGGAGGAGGTTCTGGAGAGCTAAGGAAGGGGAAGGGGGAAACGCAAAGCAGGCATAGCAGCGGAGGATCCAGGACTTGAGGTGACGCAGGCGAAGACCATCCACACTCAGCACTGGCAGGCCGATGTGGAGGAGGAGGTTCTGGAGAGCTAAGGAAGGGGAAGGGGGAAACGCAAAGCAGGCATAGCAGCGGAGGATCCAGGACTTGAGGTGACGCAGGCGAAGACCATCCACACTCAGCACTGGCAGGCCGATGTGGAGGAGGAGGTTCTGGAGAGCTAAGGAAGGGGAAGGGGGAAACGCAAAGCAGGCATAGCAGCGGAGGATCCAGGACTTGAGGTGACGCAGGCGAAGACCATCCACACTCAGCACTGGCAGGCCGATGTGGAGGAGGAGGTTCTGGAGAGCTAAGGAAGGGGAAGGGGGAAACGCAAAGCAGGCATAGCAGCGGAGGATCCAGGACTTGAGGTGACGCAGGCGAAGACCATCCACACTCAGCACTGGCAGGCCGATGTGGAGGAGGAGGTTCTGGAGAGCTAAGGAAGGGGAAGGGGGAAACGCAAAGCAGGCATAGCAGCGGAGGATCCAGGACTTGAGGTGACGCAGGCGAAGACCATCCACACTCAGCACTGGCAGGCCGATGTGGAGGAGGAGGTTCTGGAGAGCTAAGGAAGGGGAAGGGGGAAACGCAAAGCAGGCATAGCAGCGGAGGATCCAGGACTTGAGGTGACGCAGGCGAAGACCATCCACACTCAGCACTGGCAGGCCGATGTGGAGGAGGAGGTTCTGGAGAGCTAAGGAAGGGGAAGGGGGAAACGCAAAGCAGGCATAGCAGCGGAGGATCCAGGACTTGAGGTGACGCAGGCGAAGACCATCCACACTCAGCACTGGCAGGCCGATGTGGAGGAGGAGGTTCTGGAGAGCTAAGGAAGGGGAAGGGGGAAACGCAAAGCAGGCATAGCAGCGGAGGATCCAGGACTTGAGGTGACGCAGGCGAAGACCATCCACACTCAGCACTGGCAGGCCGATGTGGAGGAGGAGGTTCTGGAGAGCTAAGGAAGGGGAAGGGGGAAACGCAAAGCAGGCATAGCAGCGGAGGATCCAGGACTTGAGGTGACGCAGGCGAAGACCATCCACACTCAGCACTGGCAGGCCGATGTGGAGGAGGAGGTTCTGGAGAGCTAAGGAAGGGGAAGGGGGAAACGCAAAGCAGGCATAGCAGCGGAGGATCCAGGACTTGAGGTGACGCAGGCGAAGACCATCCACACTCAGCACTGGCAGGCCGATGTGGAGGAGGAGGTTCTGGAGAGCTAAGGAAGGGGAAGGGGGAAACGCAAAGCAGGCATAGCAGCGGAGGATCCAGGACTTGAGGTGACGCAGGCGAAGACCATCCACACTCAGCACTGGCAGGCCGATGTGGAGGAGGAGGTTCTGGAGAGCTAAGGAAGGGGAAGGGGGAAACGCAAAGCAGGCATAGCAGCGGAGGATCCAGGACTTGAGGTGACGCAGGCGAAGACCATCCACACTCAGCACTGGCAGGCCGATGTGGAGGAGGAGGTTCTGGAGAGCTAAGGAAGGGGAAGGGGGAAACGCAAAGCAGGCATAGCAGCGGAGGATCCAGGACTTGAGGTGACGCAGGCGAAGACCATCCACACTCAGCACTGGCAGGCCGATGTGGAGGAGGAGGTTCTGGAGAGCAAAGTCGGTGCTGAGACACGCCACAGGCAGACGCTCTTTTACCACCTCCGCCCCACTATTCATGCCTCAAACCAAACATTTTTGTCTGCTTCCTTCCTTTTGCTGAGATCGCAATGCTTTGTATCTAGCCGATATTATCTATCTGATTGCTGGCGTCAAGCTCAAGATGACGTCAAGATGATGTCAAGATGACATGAGGCCATCTAACTAGATGTAATTCTAACAAACAATTTCTTATCAATCCTTTGGCATAACATATTGAAGTGATAAAGCTGAGCCCTGAAAATGCGTAAACCTTGAATGGCAGTGGATAGAGATTCTTTGGTGATCCATCCGCCATCACCTTCTTCTTCTTCTTCGTCTTCTTCCGTGCTTGAGTCTTCCATACTGCTGCTGTCTTCCCCCTCCTCGTTTCCGCTTTCTTCATCCGATTTCGCTTGCTTCTTTTCCTCCGTCTTCATGTTAGGCTCATCCGACTGACAATTCATATTCACACACTCAGCTTTCCGTATTTCTTTTTGACCAAACCTTCTTTTCCCCATCCAGATGCAGAGTAGACATTGCCGAATCCAGTTCCGTCTCTTCACTAGCCTTCAAGCCTATCGATCATTTTAGAAAAATAGGTCAATCCAGGTTGTTGTGACTTTTATATGTTGACACTGGGGTGAAATGTAACCGCTTGAGCATCGGAGGAGGCAGCCTTGAGCTTAGGCCGGACGAAGCCGACGGGGAGGACGGAGGAGAGCTCTTTTGAACTTCCCAGCACCACTTTCGTCCCCGCCCCTGCTGGCTCGGAGCGCAGCTGCCATTCTGGGGCCTGGGACGGGGTCAGAAGTGAGCAGGGAGATTGGCAGTGAGGGCAATGAGTTGACCTGCTCCTTGGCCAGTTGGTAGGCGACGGCGGCCACGCCGAGATCCGTCTTCGACAGACTGCTCGCGTCCCCCGTCTTCTTTGCGAATTCCTGCACTGCAATCCATACCATTCCATCCGTTTGAAGCATATTTGTGGCAGTTGCTTTTGTGGAATTTGACGGTAGGTTGGAGGGAAAAGTAGGGATACCGAAGGCAAGGGCGGCGGGGCTGGGGCTTTTGAGGTGAAGCTGGTAGGGGAGGATGGCGAGGCGCTGCTTGGTGGCCGCGTCTCGGATCTCTGATACCACCTGCTCACATTCTCTCCCTCCACTACACCCACCTCGCTCATTCTGCTTGCTATAAGACCTCGGGCAGGGTATAGATGGCGTGGCCGAGTTTCTGGAGCTGTGTATAGCGGATGAACCCCCCGGCGTCCACCACCAAATGCTCCACTTTTGCGCCCTCCATCTCAGTTCGTCTCTGCTGTCCTTCTATAGCCGCTACTTCATTGGCACACGCGCACCATCCTCCTTTTCGTCACATTCCCCTCGAGACCCCAGTCATACAATCAAATCCACACTTAGTCTACCATTTATTACTTCACCAATGACTTGGATGATAACTGGTACCATTATAGTGAAAAAGGTGATACAAATGATTATTTGATTGTTATGAAGAGAAGAGACAGTATGTAGGAACTTGCTCACATTCCGCCGCAGGTTGACCGATTTGACCCCTAAGTGTTAAGTGCATACCATACTATAAAGCGTAATATTTAGATAGGTTTTGCTATTTCATGATTGTGAATGTGGTTGGCTAGCTTAATTTCATGCAGTTGATTTTCAGCAACAGAACTCAACAATAACAAGAAGGTAAAATGTTTCACGGTAATTACAAGAAAGGGCTGGGAAACCCTTGGTAAAACTGGATGTCTTATGACGGCGAAGATGAGGAGGGCCTTTGGGTTGGAGGGGAATGATAGTAGACGGGAGTGAGTGGAAATGGAATGGAGCTAGGAAATGGAGTTAGGTTGTGGATGAGCTGTGCGGACGTCGTTCCCTGGATCTCTGTCGCCATTCCAGAATGCGCAGGGGGTGGAGGAGTCCAGCGGCCATCATGGGCTCTACCTTCTTCTCCTCCACCACCGACTCTCCTGTCCACCAGCAACCATCTCTTCCAGCCGGAGGGAGAGGAGAAGAAAGGTGCTCAACGAGGTTGTCTCAAAAGAGCCAGGCTGCGCAGACAGTCGCAGACTATGACGTCGAGAGGGGCCGGCAGCTTCCCTTCCACGTGCTCCAGCAGGATTCCCGCTATCTCCGATGCTACCTGTACAGCGATCGGGGAATAATGAGCGGAGATGGAAAAGAGGAGGTAAGGGTAACGTCGAGTTTCATTGGATCTTGTGAGTCGAATGGGAATGGGATGAGAGCTTGATAGACGTCTGGACAGCTAGGCTCCAGCATCAGAGACCTCGCTTCTGTCCCGGCCCAAAGCACTCCGCCCATCAACCCTACCAACATTCCAGCCCACATACTATCTTCGCTGCAAAATTTATGTATTTCTTTTCAAAACAAACTGAACAGGGAAATAGAAAAAAGGCTGCGGTCAGATTCGGATATGCACGCGGAAACGGAAACACACTGCCTCCTTCTTGAGCCAAGAAACGGGGAATATGAAAGGATAGTAGAGCTCAACGTCAACCCACAATGATCACAAGTGATCAGGCATGTCTGAAAGCCTTAGTGACAGGAGAGAGCAAGTCAAATTAGTGACAGGGATCTGGGTGCTTTCTAGATAAATCTGATTAGAGTTGGGTTGGCGAAAGCGATTGAGTGGCGTATGGATTAAAACTCTGATGACCAGAATGAACGTTGGGCAGACGCAAGTTGTTGAAAAACCAGAGGGCACCTGCCGCTCAAGCCTCTCATTACCTGCATCCGCGCAGAAGAAAACCAGTCGTTTGCTTTTTACTGTGGCGATTAACTTGGATATCCCTTTATTAAACCACGACGAATAAACCTCAGTCGTATCTTCGGGAAATGTAAAAAAGAATTAGTGTAGTAGTAATGCCTGTTACGTCAATTCCTACTGACGCTTGTGTCGCATGCAAGCGGAAAGGCGACCGTCATACCTTCGTCCCCTGGCACGGTGCAAGGGACTAGGGAACTAATAAACTCTGCATCTGATTCGCAACAATTTCTTTGTCTCTATCCTATCGGACAAAACTTCCGCGTAAGGTCTGTCTTGATATCTAGCCGTAAAATTATTACTGTAACATTGCTGAAAAAACTTGTATTTACTTCACCCCGCATTTGAAAGCCGTGTCAGGGTGGATTTATAATTCAGAACAGTACATTAATAGTACAGTACAGTACTAATGACAGTACAGAACAGTACTATTAAACCCGCCCACAGTACAGTACTAATACAATCAGAACTATTACAAAACATTTACGACACAGTGCAGTACAAAAAAAATTAATTTACAAAACAGAACAATTCTATTAAATTTTTAAAATTGCTCTAAATGGACAATTTTCTGCAGCAAATGATACTTTTTATGTAAAAATTGTCAAAATAACCCTGCCGGGAAATGTTTTTACTGAATTTATGCATTTTCCGAAAATTTTGTACTGCACTATTCTGTCATTATTAGTACTGTACTGTAAAGTAAATGTACTGTACTGCGGATAACCAGAACAATTCTATTAATTTTTTTAAAAATGCTCTAAATGTACACTTTTCTGCAGCAAATGATGTTTTATTTGTCAAAATTGTCAAAATAACCCTGCCGGGAAAGGTTTTTACTGAATTTATGCATTTTCCGAAAATTTTGTACTGCACTATTCTGTCATTATTATTCTCCTCTGAAAAGTAAAAGCACTGTACTGTGGATAACCAGAACAATTCTATTACATTTTTTAACTTTTCTAAAAGTATAATTTTCTGCAGCAAATTATGTTTTATTAGTCAAAATTGTCAAAATAACCCTGCCGGGAATGGTTTCACTGAATTTGAGAGTTTTCCGAAAATTTTGTACTGCATTGTTCTGTCATTATTAGTACTGTACTGTTCTATAAATGTACTGTACTGTGGATAACATGTAGGGCCTTCATGCCCCCAGCCGTATGCCCTTTTGCTGGCGGTCATGGACTGCGCAAAGGGGATTGTGGTAACTTAGATGCACAGGCCGGCCTGCCGCTTCCCTAATCCCCCCCTCCATCCTCCATAATCCGGCGCTCGCCACTTTCATCACTTCCCTGCTGCAGGCAGACATAATGCCTCTTTTCTCTTCTAGTTTGCGCTTGCTAGCATGTTGACTGAGAGAGTGTTTGTGAGTGTGTGTGTGAGAGTGGTTGGATGATTGCAGTGAGTTGGTGAAAGTGAAGCGGAGTGGGTGGAATGGAGTACACGGATAGTGAGTCGGGCAGTTCAGATTTGGAGATGATCGACGTGGGAGGTGGGGTGGAGACAGGGCAATGCCCAGATGCGGCTCCCTCTACTCCCTCTGTGCCACTGCCACCTCCAGCTCCTCCGTCCCAAGCCACCTTCACCATCACAAGGGCAGAGCTCGACCTCATCCGTTATATCTGCTTTCTTGCCCCTTTCATTACTACTCTTGCCCATCTCTATTGCAGTGTCCTCTAAGAAGCCCCTTCCCAAAGCTTATTGTTTCAAACACAGAGCAGAACTTATTGTTTCAAACACAGAGCAGGGCTAATTGTGGATTGCAGGTGGAGTGCGGCTGTATGTGGATGCGACGGGGAGTCTAATCAAGAAGCAGCACAAGGGAGTCGAGACCTTTGTCTATGCCTACATCCTCAAAAGCGACAACCCCGCCTACAATGGCCCCGGCATGGCAGTGGAGTTGTTCCACGAGGGAAAGGACATGCCCACCATTTCCAACGCCTGGCAGCGCTTCTGGTGGGACGTAAGTTGCACCTGTCATTCCTACCTCCTCTGCCTCCAATTATATGCCGTTTCCTGCCCCTAGGAGGCAGCTGTGACATTGAGGCCCCTACCTTTGACTCATCCTTCAGTCTGTAAGTGCGGTATCACGAACTTTTGTTCCCAGGAACTTTCGTTCCCAAACTTTTGTTCCCGAACTTTTGTTCCCGAACTTTCGTTCCCCGAACTTTTGCTCCCAGGAACTTTCGTTCCCGAACTTTCATTCCCAAACTTGCCCCACGAATTTGACAATACAACAAGATAATTTTAATACTATTCTGGTTATTTGCCCTTATTTGCCCTAATGAATATTTTTAGCGCTTGGCATTATGTTTTGATTTTCACCAAAAACCTAAAATTTTGATGTTTCAAAGTGCAAAAATCATGAATCCATGGTTTTTGAATGAAATTGTCTTATTTTTGTAGATACGTTCTTCAAAGTGATATCTTGAAGCTGGCAAAATAAATTTCCGAAATATTAATTAATTCCAGATTTATGGCCAAAAACCTTAAAGTCTTGATGCTTCAACAAGGTATTCACAGCTATCGCCAAGATATGTGGCCTTTGTTCCAAGTAATAAGCTCAAGCTACTTTACCTTCATCAAAAGTTTAGGTTTATGACTATAAACCAAAAAATAATAAATTTAAAAAAAATTTCTTTTCTCAATTTCAAGATATCACCATGACAGACGTACATGCCAAACTTCAACAGATTTTTATTTAAAAACCATCGATTTTATGGATGTTTCAATTTTTGAAACATCAGAAATTCCTTATGCCAACTTCATTGCAAATCATTTGTAAATTAAATCTGATTAATTGTGGCATGAAAATCCATTTGGTTGATACCTTGAAACAAGGCCGCGTGGGAACGAAAGTTTGGGAACGAAAGTTCATGGGAACGAAAGTTTGGGGAATGAAAGTTCGGGAACGAAAGTTCGGGAACGAAAGATCCTGGGAACGAAAGTTCGTACAACCATAAGTGCAACCATGGTTCCTAGCTACGAAACTCTGAAGTGGTGTTTGGATTTGGCTCAGCTGATTGCTGCTTTGGTTTCTGCACTGCTTGAGCTATGGCAGTTCTTCCAATTATGCACTCCCTCTGTCTTTTCCTCCTTCTCTGCCCTGGGCTTTACGTTACACTCACATAGGTTCACTTACTCCACTCATTCACTTGTCCTGCAGGTGGTGAAGGGGATTGGTCAGGGAGCGCGAGATAATCTGCCACCGATCAAGGAGGTCAATTTCGATGGCAGTTTCGCGATGGCCAACCACATGGTCCAATTTTAGCTTCTTTTTTTAGTCTAATTTCATAAATTTTTGACCGCGGAGCGGCCCGAAGGGCCGCTCCGCGGTCTATAGAGGTTACTAAACTTTTGTCCTCATATATATATATATGTGTATGTATATCTGGAAATGCTGGGAACGGGCGAATTCTCAACGGATTTGGACAAACTTTTTTTTTCCTGAAAGGTAATGCTATTTTAGGAAGATCTGGAGGGGTAGACCCGGAATTTGAGCATTTGAAACATTACTTTTTTGGGTAGAAAAGTTGAAAAATGGGGTATGCTGTAAAAGGCTCAATTCTCAACGGATTTGGACAAACTTTTTTTTTGCTGGAAGGTAATAACATTTTAGGAAGATCTAGAGGGGTGGAACTGGTCCCGGAGCATTTGAAACATTACTTTTTTGGGTAGAAAGTTTGAAAAATGGGGTATGTTGAGAAATAGTGAATTCTCAACGGATTTGGACAAACTTTTTTGCTGGAAGGTAATAACATTTTAGGAAGATCTAGAGGGGTGGAACTGGTCCCGGAGCATTTGAAACATTACTTTTTTGGGTAGAAAGTTTGAAAAATGGGGTATGTTGAGAAATAGCGAATTCTCAACGGATTTGGACAAACTTTTTTTTGCTGAAAGGTAATAACATTTTAGGAAGATCTGGAGGGGTGGAACTGGTCCCAAAGCATTTGAAACATTAATTTTTTGGGTAGAAACTTTGAAAAATGGGGTATGTTGAGAAATAGCGAATTCTCAACGGATTTGGACAAACTTTTTTTTTACTGAAAGGTAATAACATTTTAGGAAGATCTGGAGGGGTGGAACTGGTCACAAAGCATTTGAACATTACTTTTCTGGGTATAAAGTTGGAAAATTGCTATATGCGGTTTTTGCACTGTAGTACCTGAAGTCTTGAGAATTGCACAGAAGACTTGATTTTTTTGTTCACTAGTCTTATAGGTCGATTCTTAATGTGCTTACTTTTGAAATTGGTTGAGAAAACACAGACTTGATTTTTGAGTTAAAAGGATCATATAAAGGGTGTGCTCCGCGGTCACCTATTGCGCTTTGCGCCATATACTTGTTATGAATTTCTTCTACAGGACAGAACTAATAAATTTTGAGGAACTCATCGAAGCCTTGGGCTGTGGAGCTGGGCAGCTGGAGCCTGAAGAGCTGGAGGAAAGGGACGGTGGACCTTCCCAGCCTTCCAAACATCCCCAACCGCTCCCCATCATCCACAGCCAGAGCTCACAGCTCAAGGATGCAGAGGCTGCAATCCAGCAGTGCATCGCGGCGAAGAAGATGCAGTCTTGCTCCAGTTTCCAGTAAGACTGCTTCAATAATTCATGCCATAGGCGGGTGAAGCGGGCAGTGAGGACGCGGACACCAGCCTTCTCCAGCTCCCCACTGCCTCTCTCAAGCTCTGGCTCACTGAGGCAAAGAACCTGTGGCCTATCCATGTGATGATGCAGGCTGAATGCATGGACCTACTCCAGGTTCTCTCTCTATGCCTTCTATACCACTACTATTTCAAACACAGAGCAGGACTAAAAGTTGGAAGAGCATATGAAGCTTGCAGGGCCTCATCGCGCGTCAGCTCCCAGCCATCTATGGCCTGCACAACATCTGCGCAGCCAGCTTCTGCCCCGACCACATTCCCGCCATGCCCGTCTCAAGCCATCCTCGCCGCCACCTCTCCTTCGATGGGGAAGTCCCCAGCTTCCTACAGCTGCTCTACTTCTCCACCCACTTCTTCCTCATCACCAACATGATGCTACCTCAACTCCTCCGGCGCAAGGGCCATTTCGGCATCGTGGACTCCATCTACACCAGCAACTCATCCACAGCCAAGGCCTACTGGGACCTGATCAAATTGGCCAGTTGCCCCGCCATTCTCTCATTTCTAGCACAGAACAGTGCTAATTATTTCCACAGAGCATCTAGCACAGAACAGTGCTAATTATTTCCACAGAGCAGGACTATTTATGCAGGTGGCCAATCACTTCTACGGCGTCGACGGGGAGCCTCTGGGAACGGGGAAGGGGAAGCGGTGGCACTACCACGACATGAGCTGCCAGAACATCTTGCTGGAGGATGAAGTGCCCAGCCCCATCGAGCCCCTCAACAGCTGCGGCCTCTTCATATACGCCTACATGTCCATCCTCACCATCGGAGAGAACAAGGTGTCCCAGTGGAAGGTTCTTCTTCACTCCTTTCCTTTCCCAGCTACTGGCCACCAGAGACCATGACTAGGTGGAGAACAAGATCCGGCTTTGCCGAGGAATCATTGAGAAAGTGCTGATGAAGCAGGCATTCATCCCACCCTCCGCTCTGCCTGGCTTCCGCAAGGTGGCAGAGGAGGAGGAAGAAAATCTCGACAATTCCATCAACTGAAATCTCATTGTCTAGATTTTTTCGATTTTCATCTTTTGTTTTTTCATTGCTTGGGCAAATTTTTTTATCGTCATCTTTTTGTTTGGCTTTTAGATGCTACTAAAAAGTGACTCAGTGACTCCATTTTTTTTTGCAATTTTTCTGGTTAGGATGTGTTGCCCTGTGCCTTGTTTTGGTCCCTGCCATTGGTTTTCTGTCTGGAGGATAAAAAAGTGACATCAAACTGTAAATAATCCCAAGCAATAAAGTGAACAGAAGGATTTGAGCAAACGCATAAGTCATTTCATCGACAGAGCAGTAATAATAAATTTCATTACTTTGGCAGCACAGTAATAATTTATAAATCAGATCAGAGCTAATGGTAATAGTTCTGTGAAACATTAGTCCCGTTCACAGGACAAAAACGCTTTATTTGTTCTGATCTGCCAAATTAATGTACTGTTCTGAATTATAAATATACCCGCCGTGTCATCCTTTGCTCACGAATGCTTTTACCGTGGGGGTGGTGGTTTATTCGTACCCTTAACACAATCAACTATAACTCCAGACCAACTCCATATATTTTGACAAAAAGTTAGCAAAAGGTGACTCTAAACGTCCACTACATTGTGCTTAATTTTTGTACCAAACGGATTAATTGTTGCAGATTTATGAATGATTTTTATAAGCTGAGTCTCCATTTTACACAACATTGCCTTTATTCATAATTTTTTGTTTGAAATTAAGAGTTATTTCGAAATAAAGTAAAAAATTACCACTGATGGGGAATTAATAACAACAAATGTGTTTTAGAAAATTATTTGATACTTTAAGAATGATGGCTCATCAAAATCATAAAAAAATAATATTTTACATAAATGACTTATTGGGCTGGCGCGAACGAGCGCTAGCGAAGTGTCAGCGCCCAGCCCCTCTTTTCGACCCAGGTGTATGTTTTGAGGGTTATTGCTAGATCTTAATTTTAATAAGGCTGCTGCTCGTCACAGGAAGCTTCAATCTTTCTGATTCTTTTTGCATTGGAAAGATCAACCTCGAATTGACTATAGTTTCTTTTTTGACTTTTGCATAAAACGATTTATTTTCCCATGAAAAATGCAAAAAACCATGTGTCCGAACTCCTTCTTCTCCTTCTTCTTCTTCTCCGCATCTATTCAATGGACGATAGTAGGTATTCATTTCCCCCCATACCCTCCCCCGGGTCCCTGGGCCTCAAGTATTTAAATTAAATCTTAGCTCTTCAGTTACCCAATGTATCAAGCGGACCAGTGGTATAGTGGTGAAAGCGATTGTGCATATGGATGGAATTCGAATGTTCGAATCCTTCTCAAACATTATTTTTGTTTCTTTGAATTTGAGAAATCAACTTGTACCATCGCCAGGCCAAAATTAAAGCTATTTTCTCCCAAAAATCGACTGCCCGGAGTATAAGTCAAGAAAATTTCTGCAACATAAATTGTGCCAATAATTTTGCATTGTATTTTTCAATTTCGAAAATTTTTTTTTCATCATATTTTTCAAACAAGTTTTTTCTACAATTTTTTACATATCGAATAAAATTTTAATTAAATATATAATCAACAATATAAAATTTGTATTTATACATTTTATCCTATATTAAAAGTGGAAGAAATAACTGGTACCATCGGCAGGCCAAATGTGGGGCTCTTTTCTCCAAAATTTGCAATTGCCTCGAGAAAAAAGTCAAGGAAATACATTTCCTACCAGTGGAATCTGCTGCGTCATCTGCATTTTGTTTTTGAGCGCGCATGAAAAGAGACACTGAACTGCGTGCCAAAAACAAAATGCAAGTGTTCAAGCAGCAGATTCCACTGGTAGGAAATGTATTTCCTTGACTTTTTTCTCGAGGCAATTGCAAATTTTGGAGAAAAGAGCCCCACATTTGGCCTGCCGATGGTACCAGTTATTATATATAGTGGCCAGCAAAAAAATGAGTCATGTCAGAAAAACTTTCATAAATCAATGACAAATTGTCCGTTAAACAAAAAAACTTAACACAATATAGCAGGAATGTTGCCCCCCCCCCTGTAGGGGGGGAGGGCGACGTCGCGGCACCCCCCTGTAGGGGGGGAGGGCGACACCCGTCGCCCAGCCCCCCTGTAGGGGGGGAGAGCAACATCCGTCGCCCTCCCCCCTGTAGGGGGGGGGGGGGGGGGAGAGCAACACCTGTTGCTAAGCTCTCCCGATAGGCCACAAGGCATCGCAGAAACGCAACCAGAGTCTGCCAGCTCAGGTTATGTATGTTTTATTTTTGTATTCGCACTTTATCAAAGATTTTTGACCGCGGAGCGGACCGGTTTCCGAGTATTTGAAACATTACTTTTTTGGGTAGAAAGGTTGACAATTTGGGTATGCTGTAAAAGGCTCAATTCTCAACGGATTTTTACAAACTTTTTTTTCCCTGAAAGGTAATGAAATTTTAGAAAAATTTGGATGGGTGGAACAAGTTTCTGAGCATTTGAAACATTACTTTCCACCATTTGAATTTGAAACAATGAAACAATTTGAGACAATTACATCTGAAACACTTGTCACCAACAAGTGAGGAAAATTTTTGATTCGTAAATTAATTGGGAACTGTGGCCATTGCAGTTTTGAAGCATCAGATTGAAAGCGAGATTGAAAGAAATTCATTGTGCCAGACTTCAATTAATTTCAAAAAGCTGCAATTGTCACAGTTCCATTGATTTTGAGTATAAGTATAAGAACTTCAATTTTGTTGAAAATCTAAAAGGCCTGAGTTTTTCTGGTCTTCAATCTGAGGTTGCCACTGCGATTTTGAAAAGCTGCAGCAGTCATTTTGATCCCAACTTTAGAATCCCCGGGATCAGTAAAAACATTTTGATCCCAATCTGAGAATGCCCGGAATCTGCAGAAAATTTTTGATATCAATCTGAGACTAGATGGATCAATGCAAAATTTTTTGATTTGACTCTGGTTGCGTTTCTGCGATGCCTTGTGGCCCATTGGGAGAGCTTAGCAACAGGTGATGCTCTCCCCCCCTACAGGGGGGAGGGCGACGGATGTTGCTCTCCCCCCCTACAGGGTGTCGCCCTCCCCCCCCCCCCCCCCCCCCCCCCCACCCCCTACAGGGGGGCTGGGCGACGTCGCCCTCCCCCCCCCTTACAGGGGGGGGGGGGGGGGCAAACTACCTCCAATATAGTGGACACTTAGGGGCGGCACGTGATAAATTTTTGTCAATAAATATTAAGCATATCTCGAGTTATAGTTGATTGTTTTAGGGGTACGAATAAACCGCCACCCCCACGGTACAAGGATGTAGAGCACGTCTATTTATCAGGCGCTTTTGGCTCGATTTAGTATGAATGACGCCTACGTAGGGTGTGTGAAGCAGGCGAATTGCAGCTGTGGATTCTCGGTAGTCTATGATGTTATGTTATTGTTAAAATTTTGGCTTAAACCTAAACTCATATATTCGCGTTAACTCGTACTCTTCATTATGCTTTGTCATACATACCTAACATTTCCTGTTTTTCGAATATTGAACTATTCTTATGCTATCTAATGACGCATTACATTCATTCATTTTACATTCATTTGAACTAAACCGAATTGGTTGCAAGAACTGTCATGATTTTCAAGACAAAAGTTTCTTGTGGCAACTGACTGATGCTTTATTCATGCAATGTAAGCTTGAAAATGCAGCGTAAGAAGCGCAGGGGAAAGGGAAAAGGTGAGTTCAGGTGAGGCTCATGCATTTGAAGAGGCAGAATCGAAGCGATTCCCCACTCTCGCGGCACCTGGAGGTACAGCCACGCTTGGCCACCGCCATCGTTTCCCCTCCAAGCATCGCTCCTTTTGCTTCCAGCCCAACCTCACCTCCTTCCACTGGCAATTCTGCTATCTCTTTTATTTTTAGGAAATATGTGGAATCAATCACCCGCAATGAGCATGAGCCACAGAATGATAACAGCGGTGAACATTTTCTTCAAATCCGTTGGCCTTGTCTTGTTTTGCTGGAACGGGCCTAATGAAGACCTGCTGCAAATCCGTGAGGCTTTGACCAAATAAGCCTAATGAATCTTTCAGCCGCAAAAACCCTGTCTTTAGCCAACGGCTAAGCTCGTATAATTTGAATGATCTTATTTTTATGCCAGCGACAAGTAATTACTCAGCTAAGAGGGTCAAAGACGTACGGTAATAAGATAAGTAATGGAAAATAGAAGAAAACCCTGACCAAAATGAAGTAATTCGACCAAAATGAAGCCTCGCATCAAAACGATGACACATGCGGTATGTAGATATAGACATTTTCCTGGAAAGGCCAGTGTTCGGTAATTTGCCAAATTAAATTTAGCAGGAATGAATAGATTATGGATTTTCACCAAACTGGTTTTTGGCATTGGCAATGGCAAAACATTTCCTGGGCAATCTTAGCTCTGAGCGTAATTATGAAGTTATCTAGACAATGGCAAGGTAAGAGTTTAATTTAACATATAATTTAAAATTAAACATCACCTTTTAATTTCAGCTTCGTATTGGCCAAGCTATTGTTTATGATGTTTTCAAGATAATATTCATTTGGTCGCATGCTAGGCTACGCTAATTTTTTGAACAAATTTCTGAGAGTATTGAGTCCACTAAACCCACTCGCAAACTAACCTTGAAAACATAAGCCTTTCATTATTTCGAAATCAAATCCGTAATAAGGTTTGTTCTTGATTCCGCTCCGCTCCTTAAGCTCCCCTCCTAATGAGGAGCCTGCGCAACAATAAATAACGCAGATTCTTCAAGAAATCATCTGGCCAAGTTATTGTTCGAAGAAATTTACATACTTATGAGGAAATCTGCTTCTATGTCAACTGTATTTTGTTCAATCGGCATTCGAATTTAGGAATTGAAGATTATATTAAGCTTTAATGACACCCTAACTGATCTTTTTTAGTTTTGACCGCTTGAATTTCATGCACTTCAATAACGATCTGAAAGCAAACAAAATGATTGTGGGCTAGTTAGGTATACCGGGGGGGGGCGAAGTCTTCGCCTTTTTTTATACATTTATTATACTAAAATTGGAGAAGACTTCGTCCCCCCCCGGTATTGATAAAAATAACCCAAAAACATTTTTATTGATTTTAAGAATTTCAAACCTATAAAAGATGACGGATGTTCGGGACATGCCAGGAATGCAAATGGCATGTGGAAGGTTAAAATTAGAAGGCAAAAAGGACATAAGAAGTGCTCTGAAGGTGACCATTACCGTACTGCTCATTGCGGATGTGCAGGATGCAGGGAATGGACATAGAGGGGTGGCAGGTAGATAAGGAGGAGAGCATGTTCCCAGGTCAGAAGAGGCAGAGCCGACCCCGGGCTGCGCTGTCCATGGCTGTGAAAGGGAATCGGCGCCTGCCTGATCTGTAGCTGGTGTTTTGGCATTGATGCGAGCGGGCGAGTAGCTTCTATTTGGCCTGTGGAAGCCGTGTAGACGGCGTAGACAGACTTTTGGCCGTCTCCCGGAAGCGTGGAAAGGAAAAATGGGAAAATATGGCTGTCTCTGTTCTCTTGCCCTGGCTGGCTTCCTCCTCTCTGATTCCCCCACTCCCATCCTCCTCCGTACTCAGCCCAGAGCCGGTAACGTCTCCCATCCACCCAGCAGCCTCCACGCCTCCGCCCTCCGACCCCCTCATGCCTCCTCTCTCTTTCTCTCCTCCTCTTCTGCATGCTCCACCCTCCTCCTAGGCCCTCTTCCCTCCTCCACCGCCTTCACCTCCTCACCGCCTTTGCAGAGCCAGCATGGCCGAGTCCGAAATCGACCTCGACTTTGAGCAACAGCCGGAAGCTGAAACCGTTCCTTCCTCTCAGCCTCTTCTAACCTCTGAGACTGACTGATCAATGGTGTTTGAGGAGAATGGGAGCGAAGGCTCAGAGCTGGAAGAAGGAGAGGTAATGGACGACGATGAGGAAGAAGAAGGCGAAACGGAGAAGCCTAAAACAGACTCTCCTCCCACCCCGACGCAAGCTGCACCACAAGCTTCCAGCGATACTGAGCCGGGAGAAGCCCCACTATCGCCTGGAGAAGTCCCCTCATTATAATAGCTACTAATCCTGGCAACGAGAAAAGAGTTGAAGATGGAGATGGTGCGAGAGTCCCGCCTTCGCCGTGCCAGCCATGAAGGACCGCCGCCTCCTCCACCAGGCTTCGATCCCTACGACCCCGTCGCTAACGGCATCCTCCCGCATCCAGCCTACAGTTCTCTCTTCTTCATTCAGTCCCCAAGCTGAGGAGAGATGAGGCTGAGCCATTTGCAGTGGCTGCGATGCCAATGCAGGGTGGGTACCTGGACCAGTGGGGGGAGTTCCCGGGCGCCGGGCCCGGCGGCGTCCTCTGCAAATTCTACGCCCGCGGGGACTGCGCCTTCGGGGACGCCTGCCGATTCGCCCACCCACCCGGCTTCATTCCTCGCCCACCGCCACCCGTCTTCATCGGTTCCTCACCTCCCTCCTTCCTCAACTAATGCCCATCAACTTTGCTGAAGGTCGAGGGATGCGCGGCATGCGAGGCTTCGGGCCCCGCGGCGGTCTGCCACCAGGGCTTCGTCCACCGCCGCCGCGTCTGCCCCCGCCACCCGGCTATCCAGACGATGCCCTGGCCTCCGCCGAAGAGGACAGCTGGGAGGCCGGCCTCCAGCGGGCCAAGGAACTCCTCAAACGCTCCGGCAAACTCCGCCACCACCAGGCACCACCTTTTTCACCTCTTCTCTTCTCTTCTCTCCTCTTCTCTTCTCCTCCCCCTCTCAGCTGAGCTGTCAGAAATGATGCAGGAGAAAGGCGAAGGCTCCCGAAGAGGCAGTCGCAGTCCCTCCGTGGCGGAGCGGCCGAAGACGCCGCCGACGCCGGACCCGGAGTCCTACTACGCCCAGCAGATGGGCGGTGGGGAGGCGGAGGCACCGATTCCCGACCGCCCGCCCGTCCCCCTCTCCTACCGCCCCAGTCGAGAGGAGTACGAGACCTATCTACCCCCGCCTCGCTCCGCCAGCCCCCCCCGCCCCTCCGCCCACTACCCACCACCGCCCCACAGCGACTACTACGAGCAGCCCTTTCCGCAGAAGCGCCAGCTACCACCCCCGCCCAAGGAGCGCAACCACAACTACCCTCCGCCCAAAATATTCAAGGTCTCCTATTCCATCCGCTCTCATCTCTGCCTCTGGAATAAATATAGTTGACTGAAGGGTACAAGTCGAGGCCCAATGCAACGGCCAGGGGATGGTGATGTGAGTCGATCGCCGAGTCCTCCGCGGCCTCCTCCACGACGTCGGCACACGAGTCGGGAGCTGGAGGAGATGGACAGGCGGTCAAGGGAGCGGGAACTGCGCAAGGAGGCCGCCATGAGAGAGTTCCAAACCCGTCGACGCCCCGCCGCCCCTGCCAGCTCCCGCACTCGCAGTCGCAGTCCCCATCGCCAGCTGCCCTACCATCGCTCACAGTCCCCCCTTCTCTTCCTCTCTCTAGCTTGGAAGCTGGGACTGAGCTGATGATTGTTTAGATCGCCTACTGGGAGCCCAGCGTCGCCCGACTACACGCGTGGAGGGCGGATAGAGACTTCGAGGTCGGAGACGGCGGTTGTGAAGGGTGGTGGCGGGCGTGGGGGCGGTGGCGGTGGCGGTGGCGGAGATGCGGCACCGGAGGCCGCCTGGCGTGACCCCTGGGACCGACGTCGGAAATCACCCAAGCACCGCACCCGACGCTCCTCACGCTCCTCTGACTCCAACTCCAGGTTGCGTATCAGAAAGAGCTAAAAAGCTCATTCACAAATTATTTCTATGATGGCTATGATTAATTCAAATTCTAAGGAGTTGATTTATTGTGATTTTCGAATAGAAAGGACGTGATTGCAGCAACTCAGAGTCTCGAAGTCGCTCGAAGCGGAAGTCACGCTCAGGACGTTCCGCCAGTTTGGACAGCGTCAGCTCCGTGGAGAGCTACGACAGCCAGAAACATGGACCTCGGTTCCCTCTTTGCTTCCTCTCTTTCACCTTCATCCAATCACCACAGCTCCACTTCAGAGCAAGTCCCACCATCGACCAGAAAAGCTTGAGCGTGAAGAATCCTACCGGAAAACTGGTCATTTTGCTCTTTTCTTTTTTCGTTTGGAAACAATGGAAAGGCATCAGTTTGAGTCGGATTTGCTGCGAGCTGGTTCAGGAAGCGTGAAAGCGGAAAAGGAGGTGAAGGTGAAGAAGGAGGAAGAAGAGGAGGGGGAGGAGGCGAAGGCCAAGCGTCGTGAGCAGCTCTTAGCAGACCTCCGAGCAGTGGAGAATCAAATCGCCAAAAAGAGGGCCAAATAGAGTACCCAGAATACAGCCTCTACTTTATCTACTTTCCATCATCTTGCTACAGAGGGGTTTTTTTCCTGCCATTTGCGTTTATTATTTGTGGATGCACAAGGGAGAGCTGTGATTTTCGGCCAGCCTTGAGCTAGGGTGGGATTTGTTCGGTAATTTGCACTGAATGGCCATTTACTGCATCGTTTTCTCTTCTTTCTTGCTCAGTCTACAAGGCCTCGCTGAAGTGCCGCATTTCTGGTCTAGTTACTTTCATGCACCTCAATTCCTCATTAAATTATCCACTGCACGCACGGCAAAAACATTTCCGCAATGCAATTGACTATAGAAGTCTCATTTTCCCCGTCCTCTTACATTTGACGAGCGAATACAAGAATAGATACAATACATGAGCAAATATCAGAAATGAGTGGAGAAGTAAAGCCAGGAGGAAGCAGCGAGAGCCTTCGTCTTTTTCTGGAGAAGAACGAAAAGCCAACCAAGCCAGTCAAGCCTAAAGCCAAGTCTCAGCGCAAATACCCAAACCTCTTCACTGACAAACCGAAGTTGCATCCTCTTTTTTCCTTCCATCACTGACTAATTCACAACTGCAGATACGCGGATGTCCAACCGTTGTATGAGCTGTGGAAGCAGTACATGCAAAGTCTCGTTAGTGACGGCCTTACTGACGACCGCCTTGTCAAAGTTTCCCTCTTCTCATCTTGGCTTTTAGCTAAAGTTAATGAAAAGATGCCTGGTGGTAGCAAGGAGAAGGAAAATAGTAACAAAATAAACATTCTAAGACCTCCATCCTCATAATTGCCAGTGGCAAAGCAAAGATGTAAGAGTGTAGCTGGAAGTGTGCAGGCGGACTATCACGGGTGTCTTCTATTAGTAACGGGCTCGTTGAACGGGAGTCAGCTGGGCCTCTCTGGCATCGTCCTGCGGGAAAGTCGGAATGCCTTCTACTTCGTCACACCCAAAGATCGCCTCCTTTGTTCTCACCTCACCCACTGCTTCTGCTCACCTAGCGGAAGAGATTGAGTTTATTTCAGGTGTGCCGAAGCAGGGAAGTGAGTTTCAGTTCGTGCTGGCTGGGCAGGTGTTCACCATTTTTGGCGACAATTTTCGCACTACACCTTCCCTTCGCATTCAGAAAAAGTTCAAGAATACACTGCTGCCTAGACTTCTTCGCTAGGATCTTCTATTCGATAAATGGCTTGCACAGTATTTCGATCGATGCTTTGTCTCCAGTTTGCTTCTGTTTGCCAGAAGAATGAAGTGTACAGCTCAGGGCAACGCAAGTATATTACACTGTGCATGGTCAGAAATATGAAATAAATGAGAGGTTGAAGAGAAGGGTGGGGTAACAAAAAAAGGTGGAGCAAAGATGGGTGAATTGCACAACTGGCGAGGGCGGTGATCACAACTCTGGCGAGGGTGTTTTGAGGGACTTCAGTTCAGATGAGAGGGTGCAAGTGCTGAGTGAGAAGGCGAGTGTGAAAAGGACAGAGAGGGAAGGGTGCAAGGAGAGAGAAGAGCGGGGGCAATGCGATAGCGAGAAGCACCAAGATTGGAGTAGCAACGCAAGCACCTAGCAGTTGTAGCCTACACTCCGTTTAGCTCCTAACAATCTCCCACGCAAGCAAGGGGGCGCAGAAAGAAGCAGAGGAAGTCAGAGACACGAGAGCAGCACAAAAGTGCCACTGAAGCCATGTGTGCAATCGGAAAACTTGGAACAAGTGAGTCTGCGTAGCTTGGACGCATTTGCCAAATAAGCGAAGAAAATTGAAGAGACGGCAGCTCGTTTAGCGTAATGAAACTGAAACGCGTCTTGGTCGTGGTTCTTGGTCCTCTTCTCCTACTCCTCCAGCATGAGGGCTTCGTCAGGATATTCCAGCTCCCTGAAGTCCGGGTTTTGTTGTGAGGAGTGGAAGAAAGGTGGAGAGAAGTGGATAGAGACCAAATGCGCTTGAGGTGTTTGCCCTTGACATCTCGGAAGGCGCCGAAGCCGCTGGTGCCCTTCTGGCTGGCGAACTGGTTGCTGCCCGACTGGCTGATGATGATGCCCTGCCCCTTCCGAAGATCCGCCACCGTCCAGCTTCCAACACGAGCCAACGGCTGCAGCTCACTTTCACTGCTCATTTAGAACTGATCATTTCAAGTGAAATCTCGAAAGAATTGGAATCAAAATTCTATTTTTTTCTCAGAAACAGGAGTAGCAGAAAAGGCACCTCATCCGGAAGTTCGGAAGCATCGGTAGGTAGAAGGTTGGGGTTGGATTGGATCTGCTTGGTCTTCGTGTTGCGTGGAGTTCCGAAGCCGGTCATCTGGAAGTGGAGTGAGGAGTGAGTATGGTTGTGAGGCGGTGGAGGCTGAGGACGGAGTGAACCCCTTTCTGGCTGTCAAATTTGTTGGAGCCGGCCTGTGAAATGACGAAGCCCTGGCCCTGTCTCAGCTGCGACACCGTCCAGTTCCCTATCTTCAGGTTCGGCTGCAGACATTCCCTACCTCCCCTTTTCATCTCACTCACTCACTCCAACACTTCACTGGCCAAGCAAGGAGTGCAGAGTCTAGCTCGGACTTGGTGTTGATGGAATTGACAGAGAGGGGGGTGGAGGATGAGTAGGAGGGGAAAGGAGGGTAGGAAATGAATAGGAGGGGTAGAGAAATAGGAGAGCAGAAGCTGGTTGGAGAATCTACCTGTTGAGGCAGCTCGGCAAGGACCTCCTCAGAGGGAATGAGGTCGGGATTGGTGCTAATCTGCTTCGTCTTCGCATTGCGCGGCGTTCCGAAGCCCGTCATCTGCAACCGCAGCCTCCCTCGGCTAACAACGCCTCACTCTCCTCCTTTCTCATCCAACCCCTTTCTGGCTGTCAAACTTGTTGGAGCCAGACTGGGCAATGATGATGCCCTGACCCTTGCGCAGCTGCGACACCGTCCAAGTGCCAATCTTCACCTGGTTCTGAAGACCAAACTCCCTTCCTCCACTTCCTCATGGTGGCGTCAAACCAGTCACCCAAGGCTACCCCACTCCAAGAGGCCTCCGCAAGCTATGGGGATGGATAGGAGGATGGGGATGGGGAGGATAGGAGAAGAGGTGAGAGGCAGGAGAAAAAGAGGGGATGCAGTGACCTCCTGCGGCAAGTTCTCCTCATTGGGAATGAGGTCAGGATTCGTGCTAATCTGCTTCGTCTTCGCGTTTCTCGGAGCTCCGAAACCCGTCATCTAAACCCAAAGAATCCCTTCCTAGGCCATCTTGAACGCTGCCGGTAGTTTTGCTGAGGCAGAGGCCAAAAGAGTTAGAGAATAAAAGATTGCGAACCCCTTTTTGGCTGTCAAATTTGTTGGAGCCAGACTGGGCAATGATGATGCCCTGTCCCTTGCGGAGGTCGGACACCGTCCAGTTCCCGATCACCGCGTTCTGCTACAAACACCCGCCAGCTCTCACCTCTCCATCAATCTCCCTCTAGCTCTCACCGTTCACCCCAACGCGCTAGACTCCCAACGGATGGGAGGGAAGGAAGATGAGCGTGAGTAGGGAAGGAAGAGGTGCGGAGAAGGGAGAGAAGTGAGGAGTGGAAGGAAGGGGCAGACGAGGTGGTGAGAACCTCCTCAGGCATCTCAGCCTCAGACGGCATCAGATTGGGGTTGGACTGAATCTGTTTCGTCTTCGTGTTACGCGGCGTTCCAAAGCCCGTCATCTGAGAGATCACAACCTCTGCTCACTAGGCCAGCAGCCTACCAGTTCCGAGAGGCGAAAAAAGAATTGGTGAAAATCGAACGCCTTGCTGGGAGTCGAAGGTGTTGGTGCCGGACTGCAGGGGGATGACGGCTTCGGAGGCGCGGAGTTGTTGGAGGTTCCATCGGTGGCCGGGCACTGGCTTGCTCGACGGTTTATAGAAACGGGCTCCGGCCACGTTGAGCCCAGATCGCAAGTTGCTGTGGTCTACCTTTTCTTCCACTCCAAACTATTCCAGTCTTACTACAGGTGGAATAGGAGGTAAATGGGACCTGGGGGCGGCGGTGGGATAGCCTTCTGCACCTGCTGGTACTGCATCGGGCGGCCCTGACCGCCCTTCACGCCCACTGCCATTTCCACCTGCACCCAATCTCCACCTCATAATGACTTCATACTTTAACCCCAAGAACTGCAATAAATGTTCACTGTATCCAATTCACTGCCTTGCTCTCTAAACTCGAAATTGGAAGTGAGTAGAGATGGGAATGTTAGATGACCTCTTGGGGAGGTCCGGAGTAGGAGACGCGGCTGACGCTCATCTCGGCTGGCGGCGTTGGTTCGCTTGGGGTCGTCAGGGTACTTGGGGGTACCTGGTACCTCGTTCCTGGGGACACTTAATTGCCCGACAGCTGTTGCCAGCTGAGAATGCGGTATGCCGAGGGCCCCGTGCGAGACAGAGGTGAGGCAGGAGGGAGACGAGGAGGGCAGAGAACAGCCTTTACTCACTTTCCTCAACTCACTGACAGACAGGGGGCGGAATACAGTGAGGTTGTCTGTGATCTTTGTGGCTCTAGCAGGAGAAGAGAGAGCGAGAGAGGCGTGAAGCAGGGCTCTTTGGCATCGGCAAAGGCATCGGCGGCAAGGCCAGCAGTGAAGAGGGAAGCAGCAGAGGAGGAAGGATGGAGAAAAAGCGCCCACTCCAAGCCCCAACCACTCTCACTTAGGAGGCTGCATTGGATGGCATCGCATGGGAGGGACACTTGGCATCGGAGGGGCAGGAAAAGGACTCGCTTTGGTTATAGTCGCAACGTATTGATCTTACATCCCGTCGAATCGAAAGAAATCTGAAGCAGCTAGAAGTTTGACTAGAAGTTTGAACGGGTATTTGCAATAAGCACCGTCGCGTTGTCGATTGGGGCCATAACAGGGTCGAATTCGAAAATATTTGCAGGAGCGGCAAAGAGGGGGTTCTTTGGATGGCTGAGAGGGATATCTCAGTTGGCTGGCAAGCTGATGCGGAAGAATTGTTTGGCTAAAGCAGCGCGGCTGAACCAGCCCTACTCACTAATCCCGCCTAGCAAGGCTCCATGCAGAACAGAGATGAGGGCAGACTGCGGCCTCCAGGAGCAGATTCTTCCTGGCTGAGAAGAATGGGGCATGGGGGCAGAAAGGGCTGAGGGGGCAGGGAGGGCTGAGGGAGGGGCTTGGGGTCCTTGGTGTAGGAGGAGAGCTGTGGCGGTAGCTGTGGAGGGCAGTGATGGAGAAGGGAGAAGAGGGGAGGAGCGGTGTTTACAGGTCGTTGAGCGAAGGCGCATCGGCCGCTTCCGGATACTCCAGTTCCCTGCAAAGGAAGTAGGGGATGAGGTGTGGGTAGAAGGGGTAGAAGAAGTAGAAGAATAAGTGATGAACCAGATGCGCTTCATGTGCTTGCCCTTGACGTCACGCGGTGCGCCGAAGGAGGTGTAGCCCTTCTGGGAGTCGCCCTTGTTCCAGCCGGCCTGGGAGCGGATGATCAGCTCTCCCTTCTTCATCTGGAAGGAGAGAGGGGGATGAGGGGAAGGGAGGAGGAGAAGAAGAGAAGAAGAAGGACATCCTCGTAGGCGAGGTCGAGGCCTTCGGGTTCCATGGTGTTGTTGCGGGGAGTGCCGAAGCCGGTGCCGAAGCCGGAGATCTTGGACTGGCTGGCGAACTGGTTGGAGCCCATCTGGGAGGGGACGACGCCCTGGCCCTTCTGGATTTGCATGGAGATGAGGGGGTTCAGGCACTCCCAGCGAGGCTGGCCGAAGGAGGTCATCAGCTTCTGGGAGGCGAACTTGTTGGAGCCCATCTGCGAGGGTATGGTGGTGGCGTCGATGTTGCGCTCGTGGTCGAAGTCGGGGTGGCGGGTGTCGACCATCTTGGTGAGCTCGCGTCGGTTGGTGCCGATGCCGGTCATGCCCTTCTGGGAGGCGAACTTGTTGGTGCCCATTTGGAGGGGGATGGCGCCTTGGTCGGGCATCTCCACGGAGTCGTCGGGGTGCTTGGAGTCCTTCATCTTGGTGATCTCGCGGCGGTTGGTGCCGAAGCCGGTCATGCCCTTCTGGGAGTCGAAGCGGTTCGTGCCGGACTGTAGGCGGACGATGCCCTCCGTCAGTCGCTCCTTCTCCTCCGGCAGCTGCTGGATGTCCGCCGGGTTCTTCGCCACCCGCTTGCCCTCCCGGCACACGTCGCGCCCCGTTCCGAAGCTCACCATCCCCCGCTGCGAGTCGTAGCGGTTCGTCCCTGCACCCCTCTTCATACTTTATACTTCCTTCAACCTAAGGGCCCCTCACCGGACTGTGGGCGGACCTCGAGGTCGGACATGCGAGCAATATCCTCAGGCACCACCTGCAGCTGCGTGTTCTTGATCCTCAGCTCCGTGTTTCGGATCGTGCCGAAGCCGATCATGCCTCAACCGAGAGGGCCGGTTGCGGAGGAAGGGGGCGGCTGAGGATGAGGGACCTTTCTGGGAGTCGTACTTGTTGGTGCCATACTGGAGAGGGATGATCCCGTCAGTCTGCCTCAGCTGCTCCAGCGTCCACCTCCCGCGCTTCTTCCCGCCAGCACCCGGCGTATTCTCTCGACTCGCAACCTCAACCCCCATCATCATTCCCTCCCCCCTCACCCCATCTCTCCTTCTAGAGAGTACCTTAGCTTCCATGGTGGCCTGCTGTGGAGCAGCGGCCTGTTTCTGGGTCTGGGCAGGGGCGCCCGGGGGGCCCTTCTGCCACGGCGCTCGCATCGCCGCCTTCCTTCTGAAGTGGATGCCCAAGAGTTGCCCTGCACCAACGATCTTCCTCTACCTTTCACCTATGTGCTCAGGAGGAGGCCAGAAGGAGGCCCTAAAAAGAGAGAAGCAGAACGCCAGTTGACGAAGGGCTAAAAAGATGTCTGCGTCTGCCGCTCCTGTCGCACCACCCAAAGGTTATGGATACGGATGGATGGATGGATTGTCTATCCTTCAGCAGCTGACTTTTGCCAGCCCGGAAAAGCGAGCCCTGAGCGAGGCCCAAATTGGAGACGATGCGGGGGAAGACTGGGAGGGGAAAGAGAGGGGATAGGAGGGAAAGGGGGGCTTAGAGAGGTGTATATGCGAGGCTAAAAGCGAAAGGTCAGTTCCAGGTGAGCTTTGGGGGAGAAGAAAAGAGGGCGACGGAGTGAGTGAGTTCACACACAGCTCCGAACTCACACCAACGCCCCGACTTCAGCCTCACTCAAACTCAAGCTCGCCGCGCCTGTCATACGCCCTCTTCCACTTCTACTCCTCCTACCCTCCTAACCTCACCACCTACCACCATCCTCCCAACGCTACTCTACTATACATGGCACCTACACTATGAACATGAACTGTCCGGCAAACTAAATGAGCAGCCAAGATTGTGACTTGTGAACTCTTACCGCATGAAGGAAGCTAGAATGCTGGTAAGCAGAGGTGGACATGGTGAAGCGAAGGAGCAGATGAGGTGACTGGGCCTAGGAGGAGAGTGAGAGTGAAGTTGTGGGCGAGAGTGGAGAATGTGAGTCATAGGAGGCGGGTGTGGAGGGCATCGGAAGAGGTAAAAAGGCTCCGGGGTGGGAGAAAGGAGGGGGCTAAGTGGGCGGGCGGGTGCCCCCTCTTGATCAGTGCAGCCTCTCCTCCCCTCCCCTCCCTCCCCTCCCTCCTCATCCCCTGCAAAGCAATGCCTCTTCATCCAGCCCTCTGCATCGCAACACTCAGCCTCCTCCTGTCCTTGCGCAAAAAAAGATGGAGCCTCCCAGCCGCCCTGGACTGGAGGGGCCAGGCGTGAGCTCCGCACCTCGCCGACCGCTTATCAATATTTGGCCACACCTCCCTGCCTCACAATGCCCCAAGCTCTCCTGTACACCATCCACCCCCATCACCCCTCCCTCTCTCTAATCCAAATGCAGCCAAAGGGAAAGTCTGCCGCAGCTTAGTAGCTGGGAGGAGGAGAGAAGGAGGAGCTGGATTGCTCTCTGCGGAAGCTGGCATTGAGCGCCTTTCAAGCGCGGCGACGGGGCCAGGCACTGCCTGAATGCGCCGCAGCGTAGGTAGGAAGAAGGCACCTCAGCTCTTTTCCCCCTCTCCCCACACACCCCTCGTTCACAACTTCGGCCTCGCCGCGTCGGCGAAACCAGGCGTCGACAATCGCTGGATGACTCAAAAGAGCCCCCGGACTCTCTCGCACCCCATCCACCCCCCTCTCCTGCCTCGCGAATCCACACCCTCCCCTCCCCCACCACCTCCTCTCCGGTGGCAGGGAATGCACACGGGAGCACCCCCCTCTTCCTTCCCCCTCCAGCCTTCCTCCCCTCCCTCTGCACACACTTTACACACGCACATACCGCAGCTCCCTCGCTCCCTCCAGCTGCCCCCTTACTCCCCCGCCTCTACCCGAAATAACCGCCTCTCTCCTATCCCCTCTCTCCTCTACCTTCGCCCGGCCCTTCCTACCTTCTCCTCCTCCTCCTCCTTCTACCTCTCTAGCCTCCACCAGTACCAACCTACCCGACCCCTCCTCAAAGCTCGGCAACACCCACATGTTTTCTAGCCCCAGCCCGATCAGCAGGCACTTTTATGAGCCTCTCCGCTCCTCTTCCATCCTCTCCTACCTCCGACCCTACCGCCCCATGCCTACCTCTCCGGCCCTGCTTTAAGAGCCACACTCTCCACTTCTTCACCATCTCTTCTTCCCGCCGATAAAAAGCAGCCTCCACCTACCTGGAAGCCCAATCAACCACCGTCACCCAACCACCCACCAACCCCACTCATCACCTGGCCACCTCCCCACCACCCGCCTTTCCCTGCCCCTTCTTCGCTAAACCGCTGAGACCCACTCATCACTTACCAGAAGCCAGCCTTATTGACAACTGATGAAATATTGGAGGATGCCACACGGCGAGTTCATCCATTCTTGGCCAGAATTTTTTTGTTTGGTATCATTATTGAAAATTTAGCGCTCTACACTGAAATTGTGGAGCAAACTTTTTGCATTTTTGCGCGGCCGAAGGCCGCCTGCCGCGGAGGGCAGGGCAGTCAGAGCTCCGTAGGCCGGAGGGCATGGGTGCGGAGGCCCCGGAGCGTAGCCTAGCATGCGAAGCATGCTAGGCGAAGCGTAGGGGCCGTAGCACCCGTGCCCGGAGGCCGGAGGAGCTCTGGCGCCCTGCCCGAAGCGGCGGGCGGCCAAGGCCAGCTTAAGCAGTTACCCCATTTTTGCGTCCGTCTGTCCGCATATATATATCTTATATAATACGCGTGATGCCATTTTGGGAGGGGTCTCGGGGCTCCCTGAATTCTTTACTTATACTGGCATATGATAGCTCTATGAATCGGTCTTGACAAGTTATTCAATATTTTTTGGGGTTATCCATGCGCAGATTATGTTAAATATATGAAACAATCGAAAACGTTGGCATTTTTGCGATTTTTGGGCAATTTTTGACTTTGGAACTTCATAGCTCCTCCAATTTTCAACATTTTCTGTCGGACTTTTTTTTAAATTAAAGCTACGACAGTTCTGCATAAAATTAACTGGTTATTTTTCAAAGATTCAAATAAAATATTTGAAAAAAAATGGATTGACTGATGCCAATTTTTCGTATTCTGGCCTACCTAGGAGTCTGATGTTATTGGGATAAATTAAGTATTCCTTCAAGGCAAGTTTGAGTAAGCAAATTCTCGGAGCATGTGATGCATTTTGTCCTGGAGAATGTCCTCATGTCTTCTTGAATTGTTGTTCTTGTGCAGAGACCCAGAGCAGCCCTTGCACAGCCATTTTTGAAAAAAAATATGACTTTGAAGATCTTTAGTCATCTTTATTCTGCAATTTTTTTAGCAAGATTCGGGTTGTGTTGGCATAACTTTTAACTAAATGTGGCCGCGCGTAGCGGGGCCACTGACCTATATTACTAGTATATATATATATTTGTCTGTTGCAGGCCCATACTCCGCGGTTTTTTAACGAAATTGGCTGATTTTTTGCATGAAGGTCCGCCTGGGTGGTATCTCCAGGCCATTTTTGGTGCTTGGCGTAATTTTGCGTTTTTCGCCCAAAACCTAAAATTTTGATGTTTCAAAGTACCAAAATTCATAAATTGCTGGTTTTTCAATGAAATTGGCTGAAATTTTGCATGAAGGTCCGCCTAGGTGGTGGCTAGATAGCTTTATTGCGGTTTTGCAAAATTTTTGGATATTTTTTCAAAACTCAAATTATTGATGTTTCAAAACCAAAAAAATCATAACTCCCTGGTTTTTCAAAGAAATTGGCTGAAATTTTGCACGAAGATCCGCCTAGGTGGTGGCTTGAGAGGTTTATTGGTGTTTTGCGAAATTTCTGGATTTTTCCCCTAAACTTAGAATTTTGATGTTTCAAAATTAAAAAAATTATAACTCCCAGGTTTTTAGACAATATCGGCAAGTAAATAAATATGCAATTAGTAAAATTTGCTCATGTAGGTTGACAATATTGCTTGGAACAGAGGCCGCGCATCTTGGCGACAGCCGAGAATACCTTGTTTGCATATCTGGTTTCTGAAACTGAAATTAAAATTCATGATCAGAGAAATATGGACTTTCATGCAGGACACAACATATACCGGCTCATACGAATCATTTCGTTCAATGGTAAATAATGGCATGTTATTACAACAAAGCTTACATTAATTAAAAGCTCAACGCATGACATGCAGCTACAAACCTTTCCAATCAACCGTTGAGAATGCTGGAAAGCAGTGTTTGAGGCCTTCTCTGATTTTCAAATTCTGCTTTTCCCTACAAAATTTAACTTGTTTTTTGCCAGCAGTCAATAAAACAGTTCAGAACTTCTCGAGTATTTCTAGCGATCCCAAGCAATTTTTCAAATGCTTTTGTAGTTTTTCTTTCCGGCTGAACGCGATGTTACATAAACTGCATTGAAAAGGCTTTGCCTGCAAATATAATGCCCAGGAGCAAATAAAATGAATTAAGTAGAAATGTGCGGTTGAAGCAACAATAAATAGAAAGGAGTGCTGCGGCCTAACCCCAATGCAGCTGATTGTATGAACGAGGATAGCAGTAAAGCGACTGCTGAAATAGTGCTTGTGTTCTGCTGAGCCAATAGGTCGAATCTCTACTCCACACTTTCCGCACTGCATCTCAGCGCCCCTTTTTGCTTCTTCTTTCGAAGCCTCATTTGGAATTCCAAATGGACACAGAGTTTCCGCCAATTCTTCCTTTTTCGACTGCACATCCTCAGTTTCTCTTTCTGGTCCTTCAGAGAAGAGGTCTCCTGCTGTCCATTGAATCTTCCTAAAAGAAGCTACCGTATAGTCAAAGCGGAAAAAGATGAAGAGCATGCCTGATTATAGGAGGAGGATGTCCAAGGATAAGAAAGTGGGCGACGGCATGTGAGGCCTTGGTGGCTGTAAAGTGACACAAACTGCAGCACCAGCTCTCCTTCTGTACAGCTCTATGCACAGCCTCCTGATGCCTAATCACATCCGCAGCTGCTAGACTTCGTGGACAACTCGGGCAAATCATCATGAATTCTTCTGTTTACGATTACGATCACCTGAGACTGCAAGTAATTGCTGGCAAACGATGTTTACACCAGAGGGCAGTTCTTTTACTCGCCTCCAGCCCTGAGGGCTGTCCTAATATTACTAATCCCATGGGACAGGACAATCAAAATTGGGTCCATTCCTAATAATACTTAAATCCCATGGGATCCCCTTGGGATTGTCCTATCCCCAGGGGACAGGATTTGGTGGGTTCACTCCTAATATTACTTATTGTTCTCTGTCCCCTGTCCCACGCCACAGACACCCTCCACTCCTAATATTACTTAAATTCCATGGGATATCCCCTCATTTCGTGGGACAACCGCAGACAGGGAGGGGGGTGTCTGTGCATGAGGGACAGAATGAAAAAAGATGGAAATAGGTATATTTTTCATTGAGAATTTGATCTACAACTAAGTTTGTTGAGTATTTCTTGCTTATTTCAGCATGTCTTCAACTTTTTGAATTCCGGCAAATATTACAGACTGTCGCATGGCTGTTCTTTAACGTTTTTGAGCATTTTTCTTGGAGGCACACTCATACCTAATGCTATCGCAGCAGAATAATCAAGAATTTCCACAGAATTTTGCTGGCAGAGGAGGAGATGGACGAATTGGAAGAGGAGACGCATATTCAGTCTCATCCCACTCCTCCATCATTTTCTACCTCCTTCTCTTCCTACTCCTTATATGCCGCTTTCCAGAAGCTCTCTGCATCTATTCCTAGTGGGAGCCATTTCAGCATTCCATCAAGTGTAGTTGCGCATTTGCTTTACACTTTCCTCTATCCTATGTCTTATCCCCCGTCCCTTGTTCCCAGCCAATCCTGTGGTTCGCTCCTATTATTTGACTTCTGATCCCATGGGATAGCAGCATTAATAATAGGACTGAAAAAGCAATCCTATCCCCAAAAGAAGGGACGGGATTCATTAATATTAGGACAGCCCTCTGGAGTCGACTCCGCCTCCGGAGGCGACTTCAATGTTTTCAAAAGTGGAGGCGAGTAAAAGAACAAGTCCCAGCCGCCTCCGCTTTAAAATGGCTCCAGTTCTTTTACTCGCCTCCGGAGGCGGAGTCGACTCCACCTCCGCGGAGGCGGCTATGACTTGAGTTCTTTTACTTGCCTCCGGAGGCGGAGTCGACTCCGGGGGTGGCTGAGGGCTGTTCTTTTACTCCCAATTTGGAGGCGGAGTCGACTCCGCCTCTGGCCAAAAAGCGGAGGCGACTTGAAGCTCCCTCCGCCTGGCTGGAGGCGACTTTTCTAAGGGGGAAAACAATGAAAAAGGGAAAGAAGGGAAGCGAGATAAGGGAAAGACTGGAAACGAGGAAGGGAAAGAAGGGAACAGAAAGAGAAGAATAGAAAAAAACAGTTTAAAAAGAACAACAAAGTCAAAAGAACGGAAAAGAACAAAGAAAAGCAGAAAAGCGCATAGAGAAGTAGATGCCCAAGCAGAGTGTGAAAATGCGCATAGCTTTTGTCTTAAATCCCCCGAAATAACTTGCATCACATTTTCTTGAAATTGCAGCCAGAAAACGTCTGCCTAGCCTGTAGTGCCTATGAACGGCGAGGAATGCACTGTCCTCGTTGAGCTAATCCGTCATCATCTAGACACCATCCTCGGCAAAATCAACAACGCCTGTCTAACCTGACGAAGGCTCAAGCCCGGACGGAGCCTGGATGGATGCTCCGTCCTTCAACTGGCGGCGGTTTCGACTCCGCCGCCAATAAAAGAACAGCCCTCCTCCAGACAAGTGTCGGCGGAGGCGCCACTGCTTGGCGGCAGCTTTGAGTAAAAGAACAGCCTCCTGCCAGCTGTCGGTGGGAGGGCCGACGGTAGTAAAAGAACTGATAAGTGTCGGCGGAGGCTCCTCCGCCCCTAGCGGTGGAGGCGCCACCGCCTCCGCGAAAAAGAATTGCCCTCAGATACTCTGCACACATTTTAACACGCACTTTTAAAGAAAGCTATAAGAATATTAGCATTCGCAAGCGCGCTTCGTTGCAATTCCTGGAGTGGTGTGGCACTGTGAGCACTCCCGCCAACTTCTTCCAGCCCTCTCCCCATCTTAAAGCCGCTTCACTTCTGCTGTGCTCGGAAAAACTTTGCAATTTCACTCTCCACTTTGATTGCCAGCTTCCATCTTTGGCCATGAACTCCGGCAAGGCAAACAAGGACTCCCAGCAGAACTCTGCCAAAGTTGGCCTCTTCTTTTCATTGAGAGCCCATTGAAGTTGTGGAGGGAGGAGGAAATGTTGGAGGGAGGAAATCATGGAGGGGCGCCGTCCTGGCCCAAGAAGGCGCCGGAGTGCGGTCTCTGTGGACAGGGCCTGGACGTCTGCCAGTGCGAGCACAGCCGCGCTCACGAGAACCCCGTTGGCTTTCTGCTTCCTACTCTTTCCACTAACTTCTCCCAACTTTTTCACCCTTTCTTCAACCATAGATTCTGATTCTAAGAACAGAAGAGCACATGGGTGTCCATTTGCAGAAGTGGTGGCGTGGGCTGACGTGCATGAGCTGCGGCTACGTTCTCGCCTGCTGCAAATGCGATGACTAGCCCCAGTAACCAACCCACGCTAATCAGCCCCTCATCCCTGGCTCATTCCACAACCGCCAAGCCCTTTGATTTCAACCCTTTAGCTTTTTGCGCTCCTATTCGCTGCTTTATCATCCTCTCCCGCGTATTCCTTTGATTTGTTCAGTATGTGAAACTTCCCGGTATATCAAACTGCCATTGTAAATGCTGGTCTTCTACTCAGTTTTCAATGCTTCTAGCGTTGTTGCTGGCTCCTAAACTTCACGGCCACCCTTTCACGACAAGAAGGCCTTCCTAGCACTGCGACCACCTCATAGCCATCGCACACCAGAGGGCAGTTTCGCAGCGCAACTAATAGCGTCCATCAATATTGCTTTTGTGATCGTCACTTTGTGCAAAAATAAAACAAAATAAAACCCTTGTGAAGAATGCAAACAAATGCCAATATTTGGTGCCAGCCATTTATAGTCACAACACATCACAGACAATACATGCCAGGCTATGCATTCTCCTCCTTCATTCCCCGCCCTTTCCTGCTCAAAAAGCGCTTTTCATTTCTCACTAAGAGAGATCAGAAAAATTCCGATCAGCGACAAAAGCAGTGCCTTCTATTCCCAAGGCCTTATTGATAGTCTTCATACATGTTTTTGGTCCTTTACCTAGCCTGATTTAGCTCTTCCATCTACTGCAGACGAAGGGTATGCAAGAGATTTGCTTCTTTGCTACCCAAAAGTGGCTAGTTTGCGGGTGGAGAGCCACCCCCACGTTCTGACCTGGGGCTGTGCGAGAAGACAGCCATAGCCGTGAGGGAGGGAGATGCTCAGCGAGGATGGGCCAATGAAGCCGAGCAGGCCAGCAGCTCTTCAACCTCCGCCAATTCAACATCGAGTGCCACTTTTTGACCTTCCTCTACGTCAAACCACTTCGACCGCAGCATCCCTTGCAGCCTTTCTCTCCCTTCCTCCTCCATGCCAGCTAGTTTGCAAGGCCTAGAGAAGAGTATAGAGCTAGCCAGCCAAGTCCCACTGCTCACCGACTGGGAGGACTGGGAGGACAACGGCATCTACTATGACAAGTGCCACTTCGAACAGGTGATCAAGCGCTACTTCATCTTCCTCAAGGTTTCTCTCTTATTTCCTTCCTCCTTTGCTACATCCGGATCTATCCCAATTTCAATCTCAGTCCCCTCCGTGTGAGGCCATGTTTTGAAGGCTGAAGGTTCCCATCCCTTCCATTCTCATCCCATCGCTTTTAAGTAGGGAGAGCTTTTAGGGACTGCTGATCCAGTTCTCCAGGTACGACGATCGGGTGTTCGTCTACATCAAGGCCATCTCAATCAGCGAGAAGAAGGACTGGGAGGACAACGGCATCTACTATGACAAGTGCCACTTCGACCAGGTGATCAAGCGCTACTTCATCTTCCTCAAGTTTTCTCTCTTCTTTTCCTTCCTCCTTTGCTACATCCGGATCTAGTGCAGGTGCTCAACTACGAGATCAACTACGGCTTCGGCTCCAAGGAAAGCCTCATGCCCAACCCCAACATTGCCGTGGACGTTAGCGCGCCGCCCAACGGGTCCAACACGGAGACCACTATTCGCATACCAGCATTCCATCAGCAGCCGAAGGACGGGGCCCACTCCAACTTCGTCTTCTGGATCGACACCGTCAAGGCCTTCCAGGACACTCACTCCGCATAAAAGGGCGAGGCAAGACGAATTTTGCTCATTGCTGCCGAGTGTGACGAGATCTTCCGACTGGAGAGAAGTCCCGCCAAGAAATGCCCGTCCTGTCCGTCGACATGCCCGAGGTGCCGTGGGTGCTGCCCGAGGGGTGGGCGAATGAGACGGAGGCCAAGGTCATCATCCGACTCCGCGCGTCACAAGGAATCGCTCTTCGCCCAGTTCTTCCCCATCTCCTTCATGTGCAGCGACGCGATGAAGAGCGCGAAAATCATCCTATGCCTTCCCAGCCCAGCCTAGCCAGTAGCCTGCCAGTAGCCCAGACAGACGGGCCACCCTCTGTGTGCTCACCGGTTCCTGGAAGACGGACATTGAGCGGGAAGCCCGCTGGGCAGCGACCAATCAGAGGCTTGCCAGTGCTGGCGAAAATGGCAGGAGTCTGCCAATTCTCTCTCCTCATTGGCTCACCCATGCCCCGCCCTTTTTCAAAAAGACGGGCAGACAGACGGGGCAGCCTATAAAAGCCGTCTTTACTGCAGGAGTCAGCATTCGCAGCGGACGCGCACAGACAGCGTCTCCTCCACAGTCTTCTCCGCCCTCACCGCCCGTCATCTCCGAGTCCGTCCAGAAGTTCGCCGGGATGAGTTTGAGCCGTCCGAGCAGCGCAGCGTCCGCCGCTTCCTCCGACCCCTACACGGCCACCCGCAAACAGCGCTTCCTGGAACTCCTCGACTCCACCCGCATCACCTTCAACCACCTCCTCCCCATCGCCAATCATCTTCCCATCTCTTCCATTCTCATCCCAGCGTTTTGAAGTAAGGAGAGCTTTTTAGGGGATCCTGCTCCAGTTCCCCGGGTGGGACGACCGCCTGTTCGTCTTCGTCAAGGCCATCGCCATCTCCGACAAGAAAGACTGGGAGGAGAGCGGGTCCTACTACGACAAGTGCCATTTCGACAATATCGCCAAGCGCTACTTCCTCTTCTTCAAGGTCCCTTTCTCCCTTCCTTTCCTTCCTCCTTTGCTACATTCGGATCTGGTGCAGGTGCTCAAGCTCAACTACGAGATCAACTACGGCTCTCGGCTCCAAGGAGAGCCTCACGTGCCACCCCAACGTCACCGTGGACGTCAGCACGCCGCCCGAAGGGTGCAAGACAGAGGCCACCATCCGCATCCCCGCCTTCCACGAGCAGCCGGAGGACAGGGCCCACTCCAACTTCGTCTCCTGGATCGACACCGTCAAGGCCTTCAACAACACCCACTACGTCGTCCTGTCCGTGTCCGTCGTCAATGTTTGCCCCTCTTCTTTCTGGTCCTCCTTGCCCATCCTTTTCATCCTTTTCATCCTTCCTCTTCATTCATCGTTTCATCATTTGCCATTCATCCCCACCATGCCACCAACAAGAGGAATCATGGTTTTGAGGTGGAGATGAAGGCGGACGCCTACCGCCAGATGCTGGCGCGCAACGTCCACGAATTCACCCCTGACGCCATCCTCGGGAAAGACAAGAAGGTGAAGAAGGGGAAGGCTGAATAGACGGGGCGGGGCGGCGACTGCAGGATTACACTGCAGCTGCAGGCCTACCTACAGGCGCTCAGGCCCAGTCTAGCGTCCAAATCATCTCCCCTAGCGTCCAAATCATCTCCCGTCCCCCATCTGCCCCTAGCACCAGTCCAATGCCTTTTTCACCATCCAAATTATTTTTTTCACAAACTTAGATACTTCAACTAAAATTAATTTGAAATTAACATTTTCGAGGGTACGAGGTTGAAGTACCAGTGTCCTACCTACCTACCTGCGTCTTTTTCGACCTGCGACCCAAGTTTTTTTAAGCCTAGTCCACTTACAATGTGAAAGAGAAGAAGAAAGCTTTTAAGCCCATAAAGCCTAAAACATTAGATTCTCTCTGCGCCGCCAGGAGAGATCGTGATTTTAAGGACCGCAGCAATCAATGGCTACGTTTCACTTTACAAGCTGGATGACCATTCTCCAGACGATTGGAGAAGAATTACACATGGACCTGACCGCCTACACTATTCTGATAGACGGGACACGCATCGCTAAACTTTGAGCGAAAATCGATGATGGTTACTTTCCTACTTTTTCAACACTGCGCGGACCGCCCCTGTCCCTGATACCCTCCCCACCTCATCCATCATCTAGTCCATCTTCCTCATCCATTTTTTTTCTTCATATACCCTTTCATTTTTTGTCCCCATTCAACTGCATTGCCTTTTTTAACGTCAATATCGTCTTGTACGATTTGTCCAATTTGTACATTTCACTGAGTCACAGCTCATTGGTATTGGCTTATTTTTCTGTATATTTTATTTTCAAACTTACCAGCTTCAACTGTACATCTAGTCCGTCATCATAGACTCCTGCCTTTTATTTACTCACTCTTGCAGTGCAAAGCCATGTTGCCTGTGATCCCTCCGCCAATTAATCGTTCGAAATATTAGTCACTCTTCTTGCTCCGCAGAGAATATAAACCAACAGCCCGGACAGGCCTAAATAACTTTTGCTCTTCTATTATTTCATCGAAATGATTGGGAGCCAACATAGCAGCATCTAAAATGAGCAAAAAAATGCGGTGTGTAATAATGAGATATTTCAAGGATGTAGCAAATTGCTAAGGCCAAGGTTTCACCGCCAGATTTCTTTACCGCTGACTGGTCACACAATCTGGCCAGGCATTCACTATCCGCTCCGCTGTCAACCATTTGAAGCCAGCGATGGAGGGTTCGAAAGAAGCGAATGAGCTGTGTTGCGCAAAAAGAATAGTTTTGTTGGTTCTTGCAAATGGCTGCGTTGTTGTGCTTGACTAGCAAAAGGTGAGTGAGTTTAGAAGTTTGATTTATTGACGATTCAAAGGGTTGGGACAACAAGGAAGGAGCATAACAAGGCACCGGGCGCTTTGGACTGGAGGTGAGGCAGCATGAGAAATGCACCTTGCCCAGGCTCATTTACAAACATTGCTCAGCAGAGAGCAAGCCTGGAATCATCGGAAGTGGGCTGAGGAGGGAGGGGAGGAGAGGGCGGGGAGGGGAAGGGTCGGGGGAGGTGTTCAGCCGATGGTGTTGGGGTTGCCGTTGAAGCCGTAGGGGAAGTAGGCGCGGTGGCCGATGTTGTTCCAGTAGCTGTGGGTCTCATCCACCGGCACTGGGTGCGGAACCGGGACTTCAAAGCCTCCTCCACTCACCCCCTTTCTCCACCTCCATCCAGCCCAAGGCCTCACCGGGGACGCGGACGACGGGGCGAGCGAAGGGCACCGGCACTGGACCAGCCACGGGGCCTGGCAGAGGACCGCCTACTGGGCCCGGCAGGGGACCACCGAAACCTCCCACGGGACCACCGAAGCCGCCCACTGGACCAGCGAAGCCTCCAACAACCTGACAACCCTCTTCACTTTTCTATCCAGCAAAGGCTCGCTCATGCAAAGGCTAGGATGCGGCCGAAGCAAAGGGGTTTCTAAAGACGCAGCGGCATGCATAGTGTGAGAGAGGAGGAGGTGCGGCCGAGGCGGGTGCAGGAAGTAGGGGGTTCTGGTCGGTGGGAAGGCTGACCGGGCCTGGGCCGCCGAAGGGAGCACCCACTGGGCCTGGCCCTCCGAAAGGCGCGCCGAAAGGAGCTGGGCCGCCGAAGGCAGCTGGGCCACCAAACGGAGCAGCGGCAGGACCCGGACCGCCAAATGGAGCAGCAAGAGGGCCAGGGCCCCCGAAAGGTGCACCGAAGGGAGCTGGACCGCCGAAAGGAGCTCCGAAGGGAGCTGGGCCGCCGAAGCCAGCAAATCCCCCGACCACCTTGAGCCGCGCGCAAACCAAACTCCATTGCCCACTACCATGGAGAGAGGATGACAGGAGGGGAGAAGAGGCGGAAACTAAGGCCCGTGCGCTGGGTCAGTTCCATACTTATTCACTACGCTATCAAATCAATCTATTTCCGTATTCAGCATCCGTTCTCCACAGAGCTAGGGTATGGGAGTAGTTGCGCAGTGAGTGACTGGGCAGACGATGATGGAAGGATGAAGTGTGGGTAAGTAGGGGAGGTGGGTAGAAGTGAGAGAGTGGAAAGGGGAGGTAACAGGAGGCATGGAGCCGCCAAAGCCAGCGAAGCCAGCAGCGCCGAAGCCGCCGGAGCCAACGGCAGGGATGGGCAGGACCCCGAGGCCGGGCGGACCACCGACTGCCAGCGCCGCCGGGCCCTCAGCGCCCACGTTACCAGGAATCGCCGTGTGCAGCACCTTTCCCATGCTCTGCAACCTCCACTCTCTCTAGCGCTCTCCTCTCCTCTCCTGCTCAGCCAGCCACGGACCACGGAGAGGGAGGCGAGGAGGGCGAAGGCGATGGAGGAGGCCATGACGCTGCTCTCTTCTATCTGCAACCCAGCCTTACAACTGAGCCAGCATGGAGGAGGCAGAGAAGGGCAGGACGGACCTGCTTTGTGAGTGAGTAGACTGGGACTGCTGGCCAATGGAATGCTCTGGCCTGCTGACGTCGCGGCTTTTATAGCTCTGATGTGAGGGAGGGGAGGGTTGGGTTGGGAGGGTAGGGAGGCGCGGGATGGGGAGGCGCAGAAGGGGGAGGGAGGCGGTTGTCGTGCAGGGCATTGTAGGCGGGCTAGTTACGGAGCGCTTCTTGCAGCAGGGCAGAGGGCGGGGCCAAGGCCCATCGTCTCCCTCCCTTCAGTCCCCAGGCACTCCAGGTGATAGGCGATGCGTAGGGGGTCGGACGGTGCTCCTCGATGGAGCGTGGACGAGTGGATTGTCGGACGCTGTCTCTAAGAACTCGTCCCCATTGTTATGCTCCCCTGCAGCCCCCCTTTCCACTTTTTCCCCTCTCTCCTCCCAGCCTCCTCCCAGGCGCGAAACAATGGCGGTCGTCTTTGCTTAGGCCCTTAAGCAGGTTCCAAATCGGCAGCACAAGCGCCGCAAATCCCCAAGACAATGCGACACCTTTTTGCCCTCCCCCCTCTCACCTATGAGCGGCGTCAGTTGAATGATGGCTGTGGGGCTGGTGGAAGGGGCAGAAGAACTTCTTTATTCCCTCCTACCCATTCCCCAGCCTTCTTCGACCCTCCTGCGAAGCCTCTTCAGACCAGGGAGCCCATTGACGCCGCTAACCATCCAGGAGGACTGGCGTTATACAAGGTACACAAGTAGAAGAGGGAAGGGGAGAGGGTGCGGGGGAAGAGGAGATGGGAGTGGAGAGGAGAAGGCGGGGGGAGCAGAGCACTCAGGCTGCGCTGTCCATCTAGCGCCTTTGTGTCCCCAGGCAGTGCGGAGTGGGCTATTTTCGGGATTAGCGCCGTGTATATAAGGCCGGTAAATATGAGGGCCCACTTTCTGCCCCGCCCACTCTGCCCAAGAGTGCGCGTCATTTCGCTCCACCCACCACAACAGAACTCGCGTATTTTTGATACAATGGTGCTTCAGCATCTTCTATTTACGGCCTCTCTTTATGCAGCCGTGTTTTTAGTTTTTCCTGCCCAAAGTATCATTTGCGACAGTTCGATATATTTATGAATTTTTTATGGTAATCACACAGATAGTATATTTAGGATCATGGAAAATGAAAATCGTTCGTGGCCTGAAAAAGCGAAAAAAGTTGGAATTCAGTAAACAATCTAAAAGTATTTGATCGCTAGTATAGAGTCGATAGCATTTCGTTATGTAGTAAAATAGGGTCTAAATATGAACCCGTCAATAAGAAAAAGGTGAAAGTGAAAAATTGAAAAGAAAGTTAATGGGGATTGGTGGAGTTTGTGTGGGCGGGCGTTGGGAGGGAAGCATGCATGGCAGCTCCACGGCGAGCCAGTCCGTCCGCCTCTTCATTCCCTTGGATGCCCGCGTGGGCCGGCACCAGCCTGCATGTTTCCAGGCCCTCACCTTCCACATTGCCCTTAAACTTGGCACACCAACTTGAACTCCACGTGCAGCTTGCTTTGGAGCTCCATGAGCTGGTGAATGAGGTCCAGGTTGCTGGGCGTTTCGCCATTCGCCTTCTTCATGCCTGCAGGCAGCATGATTGAGAGCTGGGCTGGAGAGGGGTTGAGGGAACCTCGACTCTTCCACTTGTCGTACCAGCTGGTGACGGTGTTGTAGAGGATTTCGGAGTCCGTGTTCAGTACAACGCACTTCATTTCATACTTCAGGCACTGCAGAGCATGTTAGATGCGAGAAGGGGATGATGAAATTGAAGTGCTAGAGGCCTGTTGAAGAGCATCAATGGCTGCAGCGATCTCGGCTCTATTGTTCGTCTGCCGCCCTTGCAGTGGTCGCGCCGTATCTTTCAGCCGTTTAGAACCAACCCACCGAACACCTAAGCCTTCAATATCATCATGGCTCAAGACTGCCCCTACTGCTTGTTCCATTAAAAAAGACATGCATTTGTTTGATGGCAACGAATGATGGAAGAAGCTGAGTGGGAATGTGAACCGGCAACAGGATTTGCCTGTCCGTTGTTGATGCAGCAGCCGTCTATGTAGCCTTCCGTCGCTTCCGAACCGCACTCTTTACAAAGCAACGCCATTGACCCGACCCAAAGCCAGCACCAACGAATTTCTTCGTTTCTGCCCCAGATGCACAGATGATTCGTATTTTGCGCGTCAGTCAAAAATGCGCATGAAAACTTTACAGCCTCACGCATTTATATGCTACCATTTCTGTTCTACAATTTTATTTCTATCATATGCTAGGAAGTGTTTATCCGATAGTTTTCTAAACTTTACTCCAGATTAGGCCAGCATATTATGCCTGAAGGAGTATATTGAAATTCACAAGCCTATTTTGCGTCCATCAATATTTCTCAATCCATCAATATTTCTCAATAGACAGTCAGTGGCCTTCATAGATCTTTGCTGGTATTGGTGATGAGTCGAGACTAGATGAGGTAGTACTTGGCCAGGCAGAAACACAGATGAATCTCATTCATCGCATCCTAGCTCCACAATTGCCCCATTTTCCACCAGAACGTTTGTCTGGCAATTTCATTCCTATTCCTTCCAGGCGTCGTCGTCGTCCAACCTCCTCTTGGAACTCTTCTTCGGCCTTTCGTTTCTATCCATCCTTCATCATAGAGTTGGTAACTGCTTCCCTCCTGGACGTTGCCTCCGTCCCGTCCACCCACGGCCACAACCCTCCCACGCAACTCTGAGATCTGCCAAGCCACACTCTTGTCCTTCGTCGCCTCAGCCTTCAGACCCCTCCGCCTCTTGCAAACCTTCCTACTAGATGTTGTTCACCTATTCCTGTTTCCATTCCTCCTTTTGGCCTGGGCTGAGTGGATAGGAGAAAAGTTGGGCTGAAGGCACCGGTAAAGTGGCCAAATATATCCGTATTTCTACTATAAAAGGAGCATAAAAACGGTAGCACGCCGCTGGGAAGGGAAGATAGAGACAGCAAAAATGACTTCAAGTGTAGCGTCCGTTGGCGTGGACATTGAGAAATCCGTCTGTGCAGCACAACAAAACGGCATCCACCAGTTGAAATCTTTCTTCTAATGTCTAGCTAGCGTTTGCAACGATGAAATGAGGGAAAGAAAAGAAGATTTGAACGCGCGCATGCGTGAACCTGGGGGCTCAGTGAGAGGTGGGTAGCTGAGGAGACAGAGGGAGAGGGCAGAGGCTGAGACCGACTAAACTGCAGCAGCCTGGAGAGAGGGAGGCTGATATGCGAAGGGGAGGAGAGGGCTGGATGGAGGAGAGGCTTGCTGCTACCTTCGCACCCACTTCCGCTCCCTTTCCTTCTCACGCTAAGCTCCCCCTGCCCCCTCCCTCCCTTTACAACTCTGCGCAGGCTACGTCTTTTTTAGCCACACCACCCATGACCTTTTATTCTTCCCAGTCTACGCCTCCGTTGAAATATGATGTTGATTTGTTGATATATATTCTATCTGAACAGCTTGCAAAATGTTGTTCAACCGTTTTTTGCTGCATAAAATTGTTTGATTAATTAATCTGTTTTTGAATTTTTTCAGTCCAAATCAATATTGATCTGAACAGTTAATGCCCGTGGGGCGTTATTTAGGTTTCTCCAAAGAAGGTTTTTAGGCACATGCCAATCCAATTGTTTTACTTCTTTACTTTAAAATTATTCATGGCTAAAGTAGATCTGGCAAAGCTAGTCATCAAAGTAAAAGGATTTTAAAATCTCGTTAACATCTGAAGCCTGATTCGAGGTGGTGGCTGAAGCGAAAGTATATTGCATAATATTTATTGCAGCGATAGAAATCATGCTGAGCAGTCGTGTTGGACTGGGATTGGTGGGGCGGGCGGGTTCGTTGAGGGGGGCGAGGGAGAGAGCCTTCCACCTCTCCTCCCCCGCTGCCAACACGGAACATCCTCCACCCCACGCCCCTGCCCATGACCTGGTCCCTCGCCTTTTCTCATTTCATCTGTAAGCGTGTAATAGATGTGGGCTGTAGAAAGTGTACACGCAGCGAACGCGAGTGCCGAAGGTGCGCGGCGTGGAGGTGATCAACAACACGCGCACCAACAAAGGCATGGCCTTCAGCCTGCGAGAGCGTCAAGTCCTCGGCATTCATGGCCTCCTACCACCCGCTTTCATGTCTCAGGTCCCTCTAAACCATTATCCCTCATCTATCCACACTCACTCTACTAAGAGAAGTTGTGGAAAGGATGATATTTGCAGGAGCAGCAGGCGCATCGTGTGATGCAGAATCTGGAGAATCAGCCCAACGACCTTGCCCGCTACGTCTTCCTCAACTCTCTTCAGGTTCCCAAAGCTCAAGAGACAGTCGCTTAGGCTTCCTTTGACCTTATTTCAAAGCAGGAGATAAACAAGGAAGTATAAATGAGCTGTTGAAAGGAAGAAGAAGTATAATTGAGGATCGGAATGAGAAGCTGTTTTACAAAGTGCTGGTGGAGCATGTGGACAAGCTGATGCCGATCGTGTACACGCCCACCGTGGGCGAAGCCTGCCGCAAGTTCGGCTTCATCTACCGCAAGCCCAAAGGCCTCTACATCACCATCCACGACCGATCCATCGATCAGATTCACGAGATCCTTCGTAACTGGCCCGAGCCCGAGGTTGCCTGCGAAAGCCATTGAATGAAAAAGACGCAGATATTTTGAAGGTGCGAGCAATCGTAGTGACGGACGGAGAGCGTATCCTAGGCCTGGGTGACTTGGGGGCATACGGGATGGGTATCCCAGTTGGGAAGCTGAGCCTCTACGTGGCGCTGGCGGGAATCCAGCCGCAGTGGTGTCTGCCGGTGGTGCTGGACGTGGGCACCAACAACCGCGAGCTCCTCAACGACCCCTACTACATCGGCCTCCGCCACGAGCGCATTCAGGACGAACGCTACGACGAATTCATCGAGAACTTCTTCCAGGTTTCTCCCCCGCCCTCTCCCTCCCATAACAAAACTTCCATAGGAACATCATTTGAGGCCGTCGTCCGCCGCTACGGCCAGGACACCCTGATCCAGTTCGAGGACTTCGGCAACCACAACGCCTTCCGCCTACTCGCCGACAAGAAGGACCGCTACTGCACCTTCAACGATGACATTCAAGGTATATCCAGCACTTATTTCTCCTCTCTTTCACTTCTCTATGAAAGTCAATGGATTTGAGGCACGGCAAGTGTGGCTGTGGCTGGAATGCTTGCAGCTGCTCGAATCACCGGCCGCAAAATCTCCGAGTCCAAGTCACCTTTCATCCCATGTCCGCTTCCATTTCATGAATGGGCTCCTTTGGTGCTGCAGGATTCTGTTCTACGGGGCAGGAGAGGCATCGATTGGGATAGCAGAGCTGTGCTGCGCCGCCATGGAAGACGAAGGCCTGAGCCATGAGGAGGCGCGGAAGAACATCTGGATGATCGACTCCAAAGGCCTCATCACCAAACAGCGGACCAACCTTACCGAACACAAGAAGACCTTCGCCCAGGACTACAAGGACATGAAGGATCTCGAGGAGATCGTCAAGGAGCTCAAGCCCAATTCTCTCATGGGTTCCGCCCATCCGCCCAACTTGATAATATTTTCTAACTACGTCAGTTGTTAGGTGCGGCAACGATTCCACAGGTGTTCACAGAGAACATCTGTCGTGAAATGGCGGCGAACAATGAACGCCCCGTCATCTTCGCCCTCTCCAACCCCACCTCCAAAGCCGAGTGTACTGCAGAGCAGGTTCCCTATCCTCGTGTCCCTCTTTACAGTTCTCTAACCCATCTACCCGCGGCAGGCATACAAATGGACAGACGGACGTGTGGTGTTCGCCTCCGGAAGCCCTTTTGACCCGGTGGACTTTAAGGGGAAGACGTTCTACCCTGGCCAGGGCAACAACTCCTACATCTTCCCCGGCGTCGCTCTGGGCACCATCGTCTGCGGCGTCCGACACGTCACCGACGAACTCTTCCTCATCGCCTCCGAGACCGTCGCCAACCTCGTCACTCAGGTAAGACGTTCTACCCTGGCCAGGGCAACAACTCCTACATCTTCCCCGGCGTCGCTCTGGGCACCATCGTCTGCGGCGTCCGACACGTCACCGACGAACTCTTCCTCATCGCCTCCGAGACCGTCGCCAACCTCGTCACTCAGGTACACACCTAATCTTTTCCTCCACACAAACTCTGCCTGCATCATTCCCTTATTCTCTCAAAATATTAGTAAGTGCTGAAAAGAAGAGTAGAATTTATTGAAGGCGCATTTGGACGAAGGCCGCGTCTACCCGCCATTGAAAGACTGTCGTGAGATCTCCGTCAAGATTGCGGCTAAAGTTGCCGAATACTGCTACAAGGTTTGTCTGACTAAGCTTTTCATTTCAGTTTCGACATACGTGGGGGTTGTTTATTGACCCTGCCTTATTGGGCATTGCCTGGCACTGCCATGAAACAAGACCAACACACCAAACTTTTCATTCATATTCGGAACGGCAGAACTGGAGGGAAGGAAGGAAGAAAGGGAGGGTAGGGAAGGGAAGGACAGGAGGGAAGGACAGGAGGGAAGGGAAGGACAGGAGGGAAGGGAAGGACAGGATTGAAGGACAGGAGGGAAGGGAAGGAGAGGAGGGAAGGACAGGAGGGAAGGGAAGGACAGGAGGGAAGGGAAGGACAGGAGGGAAGGGAAGGACAGGAGGGAAGGACAGGAGGGAAGGGAAGGACAGGATTGAAGGACAGGAGGGAAGGAAGGGAAAGGAGAGGAGGGAAGGACAGGAGGGAAGGGAAGGACAGGAGGGAAGGGAAGGACAGGAGGGAAGGGAAGGACAGGAGGGAAGGACAGGAGGGAAGGGAAGGACAGGAGGGAAGGACAGGAGGGAGGGGAAGGACAGGAGGGAAGGACAGGAGGGAGGGGAAGGACGGGTAGGGAAGGGAAGGACGGGTAGGGAAGGGAAGGACGGGTAGGGAAGGGAAGGAGGGAGGGGAAGGACGCGTAGGGAAGGGAAGGAGGGGTAGGGAAGGGAAGGACGGGTAGGGAGGGGGAAGGACGGGCAGGAAGGGGAGAGGACGGGGAGGGAAGGACGGGTCAGGGAAGGACGGGTAGGGAAGGGAAGGAGGGGTAGGGATTGGAAGGACGGGTCAGGGGGAAGGGGAAGGAGGGGTTGGGAAGGGATGGAGGGGTGGGGATGGGAAGGGAAGGACGGGTAGGGAAGGGAAGGGAAGGACGGGTAGGGAGGGGGAAGGGAGGGAGGGAGGGAAGGGAGGAGGGAGGGAGGGAAGGACGGGGAAAAGGGAGGGAGGAAGGAGGGAAGGACGGTAGGGAGAGGGAAGGACGGGAAGGGAGGGGAAGGACGGGTAGGGATGGGAAGGACGGGTAGGGAAGGGAAGGATGGGTAGGGAAGGGAAGGACGGGTAGGGAAGGGAAGGACGGGTAGGGAAGGGAAGGACGGGTAGGGAAGGGACGGACGGGGGGGAAGGGAAGGTCGGGAGGGAAGGACGGGAGGGAAGGACGGGAGGGAAGGGAAGGACGGGAGGGAAGGGAAGGACGGGAGGGAAGGGAAGGACGGGAGGGAAGGTAAGGACGGGTAGGGAAGGGAAGGACGGGTAGGGAAGGGAAGGACGGGAGGGAAGGGAAGGACGGGAGGGAAGGGAAGGGCGGGAGGGAGGTAGTCGAGACAGCATGGAACTTGCGCTGAACTTGATCAGGGTGAGTGCAGAACCAGACCAGACCCAGGAGTGAAAGGAAATAGAGCCAACCTCAGATAACCAAAGCTTGGAAGAGGCGATGAGGCGGCGACGATGAAGCGATGGTGGCTTGACTTGTCTCCCTCAACTTGTAGATCTCACCAGGGGATATTGGGATCAGTGTGCTATAGCGTTAAAGCAGGTGTGCCCGTCTCCTGATCGCCGGTAGCCAGCGACCAGTCAAGCCTCTTGCATGTCCATCCTACCGGGATGCAACAGTACAAGAGTCAGGCGCACACCCGCACACTGTCCCAAGTCCCGAGGTGAGAGGTTGAGGGAGGGAAGGCGGGCGGGCGGGCGAGTCTGGAAGGTCCTGCTGGCCCTCCAAGATCAGGGACAGCAAGGACCTTCCAACCAAGCCCACCCGCCCTAAGCGCCGGCTCCGTAAGCCCCGTCGCGCTCAAGGCAGGCTCTTCTTCTTGTTCTTCTTGGGCTTGGTCTTGATCTTCTTTCTTCGGGATGGCCTTCTTTCTTCTTGGGGGTAAGTTTGAGGGGACTGAGTTTGACTGACTAACAGCTTGCCTTTTAAGGGGGCGATGAAACATCGTTATCTGAGTACACAATCAATCATCTGCGCACACAGTTTGGGTTAATCTTTCTGTTGCGATCATAGCAGCAGGCCACAGCGGGGGTCCTTTTGTGGGTCACTGGTTCCACAGCACCTATGATATCTTGTATGAATATCTTGAATATCAAACAATATATTATCGCGATAATATCTTGTTTGAAATAATTTGGCAAACACTGTACTTAGAGAGTAAATGAGAAGAAATCAAATGGTACATAGAATAACAAGGTATTCTTGGCGGTTGCCAAGATGCGCGGCCTCACCTCAAGACACCACCTAGATGAAAATGCATGCCAAAATTCAACAGATTTCAGTGAATTATACATGTTTCGATTTTTGAAACATCAAGATTTTGGCTTCTTCTTAAATCAAGAAATATTAATTATTTCAAAAATTCATTTTGCCAGCTTTAAGATATTACTTTCACGGACGTACATACCAAAAATCAGCTAATTTCATTGAAAAACCATGGACTTATGAATGTTCAAATTTTTGAAACATCAAGATTTTGGGTTTTTGACTATAAATCAATAAAAAAATAAATATTTCAAAATTTCGTCTGGCCAGCTTCAAGATATTACTTAGACGGACGTACCTGCCAAAATTCAACAAAATTCATTGAAAAACCAGTGATTTACGATTTTTCGTATTTTGAAACATCAAAAAATTGAGTTTTGGGTAAAAATCAAAAAATTTCGCAAAGCCCTAATAATGGTGCCAAGGCATCACCAAGGCGGACTCTCATGCAAAATTTCAGCCAATTTCGTCGAAAAACCAGTGATTTATGAATTTTAGTAGTTTGAAACATCAAAAACTTGAGTTTTGGACGAAAATCGAAAAATTACGCCAAGCCCAAAAAATGGCCTGGAGATACCACCTAGGCGGACTTTCATGCAAAAAATCAGCCAATTTCGTTGAAAAACCGCGGAGGCCCGGCCCTGGACAGACATATATATATATATATATGCGGACAGACGGACGCAAAAATGGGGTAACTGGTTAAGCTGGCCTTGGCCGCCCGCCGCTTCGGGCAGGGCGCAGAGCTCCTCCGGCCTCGGGGCAGGGGTGCTACGGCCCCTACGCTTCGCCTAGCATACTTCGTATGCTAGGCTACGCTCCGGGGCCTCCGCACCCATGCCCTCCGGCCTCCGGAGCTCTGACTGCCCTGCCCTCCGCGGCAGGCGGCCGTCGGCCGCGCAAAAAGAAGTTTAAGAACGGGATGGCGGCGCACTATCCTGAGCCGGAAGACAAGGAGGCGTACATTCGAACTCAGATCTACGATCCTTCCTACAATGACTACCTTCCACAGATCTACGAGTGGCCCGACGAAGCTCAGATCCCCTTCCACCTCCGCCACTAGACTCCCTCCATGCCACACCACACATTTCAGCTTCACTCTTCCCCTCTTCTTTTTAGAGACCCCTCATTTTCCTTAGATACATTTTCTTGCTTTAGTTTAAGAGAATACGGGCTAGTATTACTGTGCATAAGTCACATCCCACTAGGGCTTAGATCTGTTTCAATTAGGTCGGCAATATTTGACCGGGACTAAATTTGAAAAGTCAAAACTGATTATTTGTGTTAATCTAGTGTCACAAGAATACCTTGTTTGTACCGGTGTTGTTTTTCTCTTTCTTTTCAAAAATCAAAAGTGTTTGAGTTGTTCGCATGAATTGGCTTAACATAGAACATGCTACACTTGAAAGCTCGGTTCCAGACTAGTCGCCACTCAGCAAATACGGATTCCAGAATGCAGATTGAAACGCGTCAGGGAAAATGAGATCTTAAAATCGCCGACCACAAAGTTTCTGCAGAAGATCAGAGATTGGTTGCTTCAGTTCCTCAGCTGATAAATTCGTAATCAAATTTGCAATGCTCTTTCTGGCCTCTTCTTCGTAGGCAGTGAAGCGCTGACGCAAACCTATTCTTTCGTAGAGATCCACCACTGTCTCCACTCCATCTTCTTTCCCATAGTTCTTCTAAAAATTAAAACATCTATGACTCAAACAAAGATGAAACCATTGGACTTTGTAAAGAGCTTGATTTATGATTTCATTTAATAATTTTCAACCTCGAGAATGTTGCGTTGGTGGCGATGAAGGATTGGAATGGCGGAGATGAGTGGCCAGGTGAGTTTGCCTTCCGCAATGTCTCGCCCACTCTTTCCCGTCACCTCAGCACCAGCCCAGCACCAATCCAGCATGTCATCCTCAAATGCTCCCCTCTCTTGTCCAATAATAGCAGAGTAATAGTTGTCTATCGCCAAAACTGACCTGAACTTGAAACAAGTGGCCGATTCTGAGGATGGCTTCGCTAAGTAGCTCGTCGTCCGCAGAGTTTAAGCGCCTCTCGCTCTAAGGTTCTCTCCCTGTATTCTCAGGAGAGGTGAAGCAGGAGGGTTTGGGTGAACAAGGAGGAGGGCAAGGCGGAAAGGGGCCGCGACAGTGTAGGCCGTCGTTTTCAGAGCCACAATCTCAGCGTAGAGGGCGGAGGAGCAGTCAGCCAAGGCTCGTCCTGAAGTGTCCAGAAGCTGGCCTAGTGTCGTTCGCAGTCGAGTCTGCCAAACATCCAACGCCTCTCATCATGTCTCTGCGCATTGATTTGAGCCTCATTGAGGCACCTCATTAAACAGGGCCAAGATGTCTCCGTAGGCAGGGTGCTGGTGAAGAGAAGCCTTGAGCAGTGCGTTGGCGGCGTTGTCGAGAAGGAAGGCGTCATTGACGGCGCTGAGACCCACACCCGGCTTAAGAGAGGAGTTGTGGGAGAGGAGTTGGGGGAGGGAGGGAAAGAAGAGGCGAACGAGGCGATGCCAGCAGGGCTTCCCCCGCCGGACTTCCCCGCTGTCCATCACGTCGTCCGCCACCAGGAACACTCCTTGCAGCTGCAATTCTCTTTCAGACTGGGAAGCATGCCCATCTCTTTACTAAGCCATGGACTCAAACAAAGAATGAAGGCAAGATGTAGGAGAAGTGTGGCTATATTTCGAGCGATATTGAAGGGTGAGAATTGAAGTAACTATTTCAAGGGCCCAGGCAAGCGCATGGCTTTGTAATTGCTGGCCGTGGCTGGGGTTGGGCTGGAGGGCACGAACAGTAGCAAGGAGCGTGTCTCCTCGAACTTGCTTTCCGCCCACTACGTTATAATCCAATACCTTGTAAATTTGCTCTTGCCTTTCTTGTTATGCTATTTTACTGGTTTTGTTGTCATATACAAAAATCACTATCAATATTGATTGGATTCAAACGAATTTTGATGTTTTAGTTAGAAAAAATACATGACTAAATGTGAAACATGTCAGCCAAGTTTTGAAAACCTTTTCGATTCTTGCAGCTAGAATTCGTGAGCTGGTTGCATTGCGTATGATGGAGTCATTGAGAATAAGTGACTTTATGCTGCCATAACTACTCGCCAAGTTTTTCATCGTAGCCCAACGAACCTTATTTTTTAAAACTGCATATCATTTTCAATGTTTTGCACACTGCATTGTTAACAATTCATAGCAATTTATATTCGCCCATTGCACTCAGTGGCAAAGCAAAATGCGAAAATCAGATAAATTTATTCATTGCAACTGTGGAGAGGGGCAATCTTGCTCGGTTCGCTGCTTCAACTCACACAAATAGGGGGGTTAAAGTTGGAGGAGAGGAGAGAAAAGGGGAGCGGAAATGTTGGAAGCTTTAGCACCCGGAGGAGAGAGGAAGGTCACCATTGCGGATTCCATAGCCCCACCCATGCTCAGAAGCCACCAGATAGCGGGCTACCCACATCAACCCCGTTGAAACTGTCTGCATCCTCAGCTGAGAGGAGATGGAAGCCAGGAAGCATAGGACTAAGCTGGGGGATGACTGAAGATATGCGGAACTGACGCACGCGCAGCAAACATAGGCGGAGGGAAGCTGTGGAGGCAGGCCAAAGTGGAAGGTAGAAGAATAATAGATTATATGCACAAAAGTGGCAACGTTTTCTATCACTGTTTGAGCAGAGAGCAGCGAAGTGAGGAGGAGGAGGTGATGAGAGTAGAGAGAGAAGGAGGCCCAAATGCAGTCAGTCCTACGCCAGCTGAGAAGCCGTGATGAAATAATACTGAGCGCTGCGAAGCAAACAGGCAAGACGGCCAACAGATTTAGCGGCCTAGTGTAGGGATGGGAGGGAAAGAAGGAGGAATAAATAGCCCTATTCGTCCCAATCATCGTCGTCGTTGAAGTCGGAGGGTTCCTCGTCGGAGTCGGAGGTGCCCATGACGTCCTCCATGCGTTTGCGGAGGATGGCCGCCACATCGTCCCCGCGAGCCAGCGCCTCCTTCTCCTTCGCCTTCTCCTCTTGCCGCTCCACCTTCACACCCAGCCACATCCACACCATCAACTGCATAGTAGGAGCAGGGTACCTTTTTGAGTGTGATGCCTTGGCGGATGGCCTGGAGGAGGGCGGAGTTGTCGGGTGCGGAGGAGGCGCTTTTGGACTTCACCCCAACGGCGGGCTCAGAGCCCACGAAGCCGCTGCCGGGGTTGGCCGCCCGATCTGCTGCCCTCTTCGCCAGCTCCTCCTGGCACCAGTCTCTCCTCCTCCTCTTGTCCACTGGATCCATGGATAGTAAAGAAGGAACCTTGAGGGAAGGAGCGTTTCCATTGAGGCTTGCGAGTGGAGGAGGTGGGGGAGGAGGTGGGGGTATGTTGGAGGGGGCTTTGGGGGCCTCGGGCGTAGGCTCCTTGGGCGGCGGGGGCGGAGGAGGTGGAGGAGGGGCGGCAGGTTGGTGTGCAGTGTCCATGGTGAGGGGCGGAGGCGGTGGGGGGAGGTCGGGGGAGATGGAGCGCGGCTCTCGTCCTCCGCTCAGGGAGAGGTTGCTCAGGTTCCCCGTCAGGTCCCCATTCTGCAAGTTGGAGGGGGTAAAGGGGTTGGAGGAGGATAGGTAATGGAGGTTGCCTGTTGGTGGGATAGAGGGGGCGGGGGAGGAGCAGGAGGGGGTTGGCTGGGTCGCCGTCCTCCATCAGGGGAGGTTGGTGTGCCTCCTCGACGCGTTTGCAGTCCGCCAGCTGGCGCCATGTAGGCTGAGGTGACGGGGGCCGCGGCAGCCGAGTACTCAGCTTGCTGCAGATGGCCTTGGTATGAAGCAAATGGTGAAAAGAACAAGGTGAACCGGGTGATAGTGCTGTTGCTGTTGGTGGTGTGGTTGAGGTTGATGTGGCATGGGATGGCGAGCGTTTGGTAGGTGCTGAGGCCCGTTGTGCTGTTGGGCGTAGACGGAGGAAGAGTATCCGGAGCTGGAGGATGGCGTCGCCTCCGCCGCTCGCACCATCCCCGGTGGCGGCTGGCTTGCGTACGCATAGGCACCCTTTCAATCATGCCGCCCATTTCGTCTGTAGCAGCTTTGCAAGCTCACCAATTACGAGCCAGTTTTTAGGTGCAAACGCAGCGAGAGCAAATTATCTCTTGCCTCAATGGTGATGTGAAGATAGGAAGTAAATTTAGAAAACCACGGGCTGGCTGATGTTGGGAGCCTGATAGGGTCCAAGTTCTCTGACGAAGTCCTCGCCGCGATGTCGATTAAGATGTCCGCTGTGCCGCTGCTTCGTCTTCTTCTGCTTCTGAAAAGGGACTACGGTTGGGCTGGAAGAAAGAATGAAGGTGTGCAGGAGATGAACGGGAGCGTCGGGATGTTGTCGAGTCTTGCGCGAGGTGTCGCCACTTTTCAGCATTTCGTCGCGCCAGAGACGGAAGAAGAACTCGGGGTCCGTGTACAGCTTCAGCGCTGGCTCACTCGAATCCCTGCAATCCCTCCCCACTCTCTCTCTCTCATTACACTCAATTTTGACTGGTGTCATAGAAATTGGCGGAAAAGTAAAAATGATGTATATGGGACCGATATGGATTGAGGGCGTTAAGGTCGGGTGGTTGATCGCAGCGAATGTAGGCTTCGCCCATGGCAGTGGGCAGGGTGCTTCTGCTCAGTGTGTGCTGGTCAATCAAAGGACTTGACTTGAAGGCCTTGCGCAGATGAATGTCTTGCAGAGACACTGCAAGCAAAGCTCCTTTTTCAGTCAAAACATAAAGCAACCTTGGACACTGAAGAGACTGTGAATCTATACAATTGAGGTCTAAGCAAAAAACCCATTAAGAATGGGTGTGAAAAAAGGTCAGACAAGAAGAGAACAAAATAGGAAGTGGATAAACCTTCTTCAACATTGGAGTCGAGCTGGGTGACTTTGTGATTGAGGCGTTCAACGCGGGAGAGTAGAGTGTTTGTTTTGTGCTCTATCTTCACTGCTTCATGGAACAACTCCCCGATTATGTCCTCCGCGTGCTTGCTCAAGGAACTGCAATCAAACCTCTGGCATAGAAAACTTCTGGACTTCTTAATTCTACTCCTCATATATTTTGCACATGAAGCTATGAAAGAATGATACCTAAGTTGACGAATTAGGTTAGCCAAGGTGCCGTTGGCTACGCACTCCAATTCTCCATGCCGAACTGAGGCCGGTATTCGATTCGTGCTCACCTTCAACCTCATCTACTTCATTGCCCTCTTCAAACACATCCAACCCCTCACTTTCAAGCTCCAACTACGTCAAAGATTGGGAGGCTGAGAAAATGAATCGCATTAGTGAAATGAGCAAACCTCAACAGGCGAGACGGATCGCTTGGTGAGCGGCATGAGAATGCGGCCTTTCACATGGCGCTCATGACGATGCGGGATGGAAAAGTAGAGCGGCGCAGAGACACGCTGGGGACACCTTAACAGCGCCCAGGCGTAGGTATAGGCCAATGGAAGCTGTGAGCCATCGTCTACAAGCCCGCCTCCATAATCCCCCTCCGCACCAACTACATACCCCCTTCATCCATCCTTCCCTCCTCCTCCCCTTATGCTGGCTGAGTGAGGGGAGGGGAGGGGAGGGGACCAGTTCCGCTTAGCCTTCCTCCACCACCCCACGCCCTCTTCGCCCTGGGAGCCTAGGCCTAGCATCACCCGCGCATTCAAATATTCCACTCATTCTCTCTGTCGCCTAGCTACTACACTAGCCAGCCACTCTTTTCTTCTCGCCCCAGCTTTTTATTTCCAGAGGCGTTCAGCATCCAAACATTGGAGAAAAAACAAAACGATTGAGTATCGAAATATGCGCAGAGAATGATTGTGAGCAGGCGGGAGAAAGTGGCGCGAAGGTGAGTGAGAAGAAAGCAGAGAGAATTGGAGGCAGTTGAAGAAGCAGTGAGGAGAAGGATGCCTGGCCGTAAGCCCGCCAAGCGCAAGGTTCATTCACGGAACCAGCTTTGAAGCTAGCAAAGCTCATTGCTTGAAGCCGGTTGCGGAGGAGAGCAGCAGCTCAGAGGAGCCGTCGAAGAAGGAGAAGACGAGCGAGGAGGCAAGCTCGGAGGAAGCCGGCTCCGAGGAAGTGAGCGGGACGAGTAGTTCCAGCATGCAACGCTGCAGCCGCGACGCCACCTGGAAGCTCATCTCCTGGAACGTCAACGGCATGCGTGCTTGGCTCAAGGCATCAATCAACTCCACAATCCGCAAGACAATTTTGAACCTGAAGCATTTTAGAAGGAAGGACTGAAGATTCTGAAGGAGGAGGATCCCGATGTTCTCGTCCTACAGGTTCCTCATTCCTTCTTTACTTTCCATATCACTGCATGCGGCAAAAATAATGGGAAGATCAGTTTTAGACTGCATCAAAATGTATGCCTTCAACTTCAATAGGCAAGGTTTGAGGAAACTAAAGTGACGGACAAAGATGTGCCGGAGGAGATGAAAAAGCTGAAGGGCTACCACACCTACTGGACCAACTCCAAGGCCAAGAAAGGATACGCTGGCGTCGGCCTCATTTCCAAGGAAAAGCCTCTCAACATCACCTACGGACTCGGTTCCTCCTATCACCCGATTCCCCTCCCATCTTACACCCCAGCTACTGCTCCAGGAACGAAGAAGCATGACGAGGAAGGCCGCCTGATCACAGCCGAGTACGACGACTTCTTCCTCGTCGCAGCATGTAGGCCAGTTCAGTGCTGCGATGGAGGAAAGAAGTAAAGGGCATTGAAGATGTGCCGAACAGTGGTCGAGGACTGCCGCGTCTGGGCTACCGGACGGAGGAGTGGGAGCCCGACCTCCGCGCCCATCTCAAGGGTCTAGATCGAGACAAGCCCGTCGTCTACACCGGCGACCTCAATGTATCCCACCAGGAAATCGGCAAGCCTTGCTTTCTTTCTTCACCACAGTGGTCGAGGACTGCCGCGTCTGGGTTACCGGACGGAGGAGTGAGAGCCCGACCTCCGCGCCCATCTCAAGGGTCTAGATCGAGACAAGCCCGTCGTCTACACCGGCGACCTCAATGTATCCCACCAGGAAATCGGCAAGCCTTGCTTTCTTTCTTCACCACAGTGGTCGAGGACTGCCGCGTCTGGGCTACCGGACGGAGGAGTGGGAGCCCGACCTCCGCGCCCATCTCAAGGGTCTAGATCGAGACAAGCCCGTCGTCAACACCGGCGACCTCAATGTATCCCACCAGGAAATCGGCAAGCCTTGCTTTCTTTCTTCACCACAGTGGTCGAGGACTGCCGCGTCTGGGTTACCGGACGGAGGAGTGGGAGCCCGACCTCCGCGCCCATCTCAAGGGTCTAGATCGAGACAAGCCCGTCGTCTACACCGGCGACCTCAATGTATCCCACCAGGAAATCGGCAAGCCTTGCTTTCTTTCTTCACCACAGTGGTCGAGGACTGCCGCGTCTGGGCTACCGGACGGAGGAGTGGGAGCCCGACCTCCGCGCCCATCTCAAGGGTCTAGATCGAGACAAGCCCGTCGTCTACACCGGCGACCTCAATGTATCCCACCAGGAAATCGGCAAGCCTTGCTTTCTTTCTTCACCACAGTGGTCGAGGACTGCCGCGTCTGGGCTACCGGACGGAGGAGTGGGAGCCCGACCTCCGCGCCCATCTCAAGGGTCTAGATCGAGACAAGCCCGTCGTCTACACCGGCGACCTCAATGTATCCCACCAGGAAATCGGCAAGCCTTGCTTTCTTTCTTCACCACAGTGGTCGAGGACTGCCGCGTCTGGGCTACCGGACGGAGGAGTGGGAGCCCGACCTCCGCGCCCATCTCAAGGGTCTAGATCGAGACAAGCCCGTCGTCTACACCGGCGACCTCAATGTATCCCACCAGGAAATCGGCAAGCCTTGCTTTCTTTCTTCACCACAGTGGTCGAGGACTGCCGCGTCTGGGCTACCGGACGGAGGAGTGGGAGCCCGACCTCCGCGCCCATCTCAAGGGTCTAGATCGAGACAAGCCCGTCGTCTACACCGGCGACCTCAATGTATCCCACCAGGAAATCGGCAAGCCTTGCTTTCTTTCTTCACCACAGTGGTCGAGGACTGCCGCGTCTGGGCTACCGGACTGAGGAGTGGGAGCCCGACCTCCGCGCCCATCTCAAGGGTCTAGATCGAGACAAGCCCGTCGTCTACACCGGCGACCTCAATGTATCCCACCAGGAAATCGGCAAGCCTTGCTTTCTTTCTTCACCACAGTGGTCGAGGACTGCCGCGTCTGGGCTACCGGACGGAGGAGTGGGAGCCCGACCTCCGCGCCCATCTCAAGGGTCTAGATCGAGACAAGCCCGTCGTCTACACCGGCGACCTCAATGTATCCCACCAGGAAATCGGCAAGCCTTGCTTTCTTTCTTCACCACAGTGGTCGAGGACTGCCGCGTCTGGGCTACCGGACGGAGGAGTGGGAGCCCGACCTCCGCGCCCATCTCAAGGGTCTAGATCGAGACAAGCCCGTCGTCTACACCGGCGACCTCAATGTATCCCACCAGGAAATCGGCAAGCCTTGCTTTCTTTCTTCACCACAGTGGTCGAGGACTGCCGCGTCTGGGCTACCGGACGGAGGAGTGGGAGCCCGACCTCCGCGCCCATCTCAAGGGTCTAGATCGAGACAAGCCCGTCGTCTACACCGGCGACCTCAATGTATCCCACCAGGAAATCGGCAAGCCTTGCTTTCTTTCTTCACCACAGTGGTCGAGGACTGCCGCGTCTGGGCTACCGGACTGAGGAGTGGGAGCCCGACCTCCGCGCCCATCTCAAGGGTCTAGATCGAGACAAGCCCGTCGTCTACACCGGCGACCTCAATGTATCCCACCAGGAAATCGGCAAGCCTTGCTTTCTTTCTTCACCACAGTGGTCGAGGACTGCCGCGTCTGGGTTACCGGACGGAGGAGTGGGAGCCCGACCTCCGCGCCCATCTCAAGGGTCTAGATCGAGACAAGCCCGTCGTCTACACCGGCGACCTCAATGTATCCCACCAGGAAATCGGCAAGCCTTGCTTTCTTTCTTCACCACTTTCTTTCCTCCAATGCTTGCCACATATTTACCATTTTTACCTCGCCGTCAACTGTTTAACGATTGCATAAGATAGAAAAACTAGATTGCTTGATGTTGCTGAATGTAAAAATAGATTATGGATTTAATGTTTGCAGACATAGCAAACCCCAAGTCGAACGTGAAGAACGCGGGTTTCACGCCGGAGGAGCGAGCAGAGTTCGGGAAGCTGCTCAAGGCTGGCTTCACAGACACATTCCGCGCCATCAACCCCGACCTCCGCGCCTACACCTACTGGACCTACATGGCCAACGCTCGTGCTCGCAACGTCGGATGGTTTTAATCTCACTCCCCTTCCCTCTTCTCTGCACCAGATGGGACTGGCACAGGCGCTTGGACTACTTTCTGGTGAGCAAGCGAATGGAGAAGGAGGTTTGCGACAGCCTCATCCTCGACACCTACGAAGGCTCTGATCACTGTCCTATCGCCCTTCTCCTCGCTCTCTAAGCACACCGCCCTTCTATCACCCATTCTCTTCCCAGCCTCTTTTCCCCAGTTTGGACTTCCATTTACCCAGTCGTTTGGATCCGAGTGTTGTAGTGCTGCTGGATCATGTTGCTTAGTTTGAGACGACTAAGAGTGTTGCACAAGTATGAATATACAATTTGAAATGCACGGAAAAGAGCCTGAAAGCGTTTGCTAGTCTCTGAGGCCGGCAAGCATGCTCTGTAGGTCGGCATCACTGAGTCCCTTGCTGCTCTTCGACGTCTCGCCAATAGGTTCTCGAGAGACTGACGGCGCCTGTTTCATCTGTCAATTGCATGTCACATGAGCGTTATTTGCTGAGAAAAACTGCAATTGCGTCTTACCTTGCCGGAAATATCAAGTCCAATCTCGTCCAGAACTTGGCTGACGATGGCCTCGCTCTCCTCTTCATCTCCCGACTCGTCCATGATGGCATCCAGCGTGTCGCTCACTTCAATACCCTCGTTTTGACACTCCATTTGGCTTCAAAGAAAAAACACACCCATCTCTTCGCCCATGTCGAGGAGCGCGGACTGCTTCTCAAAGTCCTGCATGGTTTTGGCCAGCTTCTGGGGGTCCATGGCTTTGTTCATGTTGCCCATCGTCTTGGCTGTCGTCCCCATGGTCCCCGCCAAACGTTGTTGAGAGGCCATTGTCTGACAATCGCCAAGTATATTGCTTCCAATCGCTCAATTCCCTCCCAGCCTCCAGCTACCTTCTGCTGCCCGTTGACAGCGGAGATTTTGGCGTTCATGCTGTACGTCTGTGTCTTCTGCTTGCGAACAGCCAGCAGCTGTTTGGCTAGCACTACCAGTGCCTCCTTGTTCCCGCTCTTGGCTAGCTTCCGGATCTCTGCCTCCTACAATTCTAGGCCAGACTTTACTGCCTGAGAGATCGAAACAAGGAACAAGCAAAAAAAATTTAAAGCTTATGAAAAAGGCGGAGGGGTAACAAGCTGTTTTTCCTGGCGCTCCAGTTCCCGTCGTTCTCGGTCCACGTCACGGTTGGTCTTCCGTAAAGCTCGCTCATTCTTTCGAATCGCTTCTAAATCAATGTCATTTTAATCTTTTAATCTCCTCTTCGTTTAACACCATCAAAGAGGACGCTTGCCTTTTGGGTCCTCTTTCTTGAACCAGTCCATGCTTTAGCAATTTATAACAGAAGCAACAAAGCTGTGAGAACTGCAACTGTGAGACTTGTGTAAACTTAACTCGCCTGTTCACAGTGCATTTGTGAGTCAGCGCATAAGCGTGGGGAATGTGACCCTTCCTGATTCAGGCGTGAATCGCACCTTCTACGATTAGGCTTTTATTTTTGCAGTTTTTCTGCAAAAAAATTACGAATTTTAACATGTTCCACAAATTCTTCTCAAATCATATTTGGCAATATCACTTGAGGTGTGATCAGTGAAAGTAAATCAATTAGCAGTGAAGGAGTTTCGGCAAAGCGGGCAGCTGGTGTTGTTACTGCTCTCGAACCACTTGTACTGCAATTCACCATCTATTCATGCTTGACACCGGAATCAAGCTAGATCAAACAGAGTTCTAGGGTTAGAAGAAAGACAAACCAAGCAAGCATTGTGAAATTTCTTCTTGCATTGACGGCAGACGAGCTTGGGCAGGGCGTTGGTGGTGATGTGGACGGTCATCATGCAGATCGGACAATCCTCCACACCCGCCAAATGCTCGTCCACGTTCCGCTTCCACTTTAGCAACCCATCCAACAGCGATCCTAAATAATTGGCGTTATTTTGTCTCACATTGCTTCCTTTTTGAACGGGAAACTTAGCATGAGGCAAAAAGTGATAACCTTCGAGGAGCAAATTAAGTTGGAGCATCCATTTGCGCCATTGCTCTTTGGGTACGCGAAGTCGTGCGCCCTCTTGAAAGAGAGGCTTCTGAACGGGGTAGCAGCGTGGCAGCTTTCCCCCCCTCCCCCTTCGCTCCTCTTCTCCGCTCCCTGCTACCCTCACCCCTTTCCTCTCCTCTCCCCCCCCTTTTGGAGGGGGGCCCTTTCCCTGTTTCCCCCCCCCCCCCTTCCCCCCCTACAGGGGCTTTTTTCCCCCCCCCTTCTTTCTCCTTAGTTTTTTTTTCTTTTACTTTTTCAAATATAACCACAATGAGAAAGTTACTATCCAGCCTGCGTCTTCTTTCTTTCGGCCGGGCCGGTCGTGTTTTGGACTCGCCCCGCCTCCCCCCCCCCCCCCGCTCCCCCCCCCCCCCCCTCTTCCCTCTTCCCTCTCTCCCCCCCCTTCCTTCTTCTGGCCCCGGCACTCCCTGCCTACGGTCCTCTCCCCCCCCTCTCCCCCTCGCCGGCTGCCTCGCCTCCCCCTCTCCTCCCCCCCTCCCTTCCTTCTTCTTCCTCACTCTTTTTTTTCTTTGCTTCTGGAGTTCGGTGCGGCACTGCCGGCTTCCTGCTCGACCGGCCCCTTCCCTCTTTTCCCCTCTTTAGCACCTCCCTCTCCTCCCTCTGTTTCTCCTCCCTACTTTACTACTATCTTAATTTTCTACACAACTAGAGAGATATTAATTTTCTGAACCCTAGATATACAGAAAAAACGCCAAGAAGTACCTGGCGCGCGAGCGTTCCTCCTCCTCCAGCAGCAGCCGCCCCCTTCCTCTTCCCCTCCCGCAGCTGCCCCCCCACCCCCTCCCCTCTCCTCCGCAAGCACGCACACCTCCGGCGCCCAAGCTCAGCCAGCTTGCGTTCGGCGCTCTCGCTCGCGCAGCCGCAGCCCTCTCCCGTCCCTCTGCCCCCTGCCGCCCCCCGTCCCCTCCTCCCCGACCAGGACCGCCGAAGCAGTATGATAACAAAAGAAAGCGCGTGAGAGAGCGATCTTCTTGCCGCAAGCCGCCGCTCTTCCTCTCTCTCCCAGGCCCCCTTCCCACCACCCACAACAAGAAAGCAGCAATGATCACAGAGCACTAGCCCCCCCCCCTTCCCCCCCCCCAAAACAAAACAAAAACCTCTCCCCCCCCCACCACGCAAAAAAAACAAGCACCCACCATCCCCCCCCCCCCCCCACCAAAAACAACCACCAACACACCCCCCCCCCCCCCCCCCCCACCAACAAAAAAAAAAAAAACAACCCCACCACTCCTCCCCCCCCCCCCTCTCCCCCAAAAAAAACCCAACCAAAACAAAACCAAACAAAAAAAAAAAAAAAAAAAAGCAGCGCCAAAAGCGTGAGGTAGAATGAAACCGCAAGAAGGAAAGCAGCAATGGCGGATGCAGACGAGAGGTAGGCGATGACTTGCGGGCGTAGAAGCAGCGGCAGAGCCTCTTCCGATTCCTCTGCCAAACTGGCCGCCAGAGCCACGTGCCTCTCCTCCTCCAGCAGGCACAGGAACTCCGGCAGCTTCCTGCAACTTCACATTCTTACTCACCTCTTTGTCATCGGCTAATGACGCAGGCTTATGTCTAGTACTGAAGCCCTAAGAACTACGTACCTGTCTCTGCGTTTCTCTTCAGAGTCTCCAGTCATCTCCAACGGCAGCATTGCCTCTGTTGACCTGTGGACAGCGCAAGCTTAGCCAGGTCTGGGAGTGAAAGGTGGTTGGTGAACTTGGCAAGAAGATGAGCAGCGGCAAGGACGCAGGACGGCTCCGTCTTCTCCAGCGCCGCTCGCAGAGGCACCAGACGGCTTTGCAGAGCAGGCGGGTAGCTGAACATGGCCTGCTTTCTCAGCCGCATTTATTGGCTAGGCTAGGATTGGCACCCAGCTGCATCCAAGGCAGGGTGCAAAAGCTCCGGCAGGCTCTGCAGATGCTGCTCCAGAGCTTGGGCAGAGAGGGAAGGCACTGCGCGAGCCCACGCCTCACGTGCCAAGCTCCAGTAACGTCCACCATCACCTCCTCCAATTTATGCTACCTTTTTTCGCTAACTACCTTTATCGAAATTTTGTATTGATCTTGATAGGCTTTTGTGGCTCTCGTGTTTTATTGAAGCCTACGAAATGGTAACCTGCAAGGAATCGATAGAAGATGGGAGCGATAGCAGCCGCGCAGCCGTCCGAGAAGAAGCCCTCCCATTCCTCCTTCAGCTCTGCAACAAACCACCTCAACTTCATCCAACGTTTTCGCCCTGAACTGATAAAAGTATGACCAGCTGGGACATGAGGTGCAGTAAGAGCTCTCTCGAGAGTCAGGTAAAGCTCCGCTATTTTGGCGTAGAACAGAAGCTGGTACTCATCAGCACCCTCCAACGAACTCTCCGCGCAACTCTGAATATGTTTTGGCTGTCAACTAAGACTACCGTCACATTTAGTGCTAAGTTAGAAGTTGAAAACGTCTTAGGCTTATTTATTCTTAGGACATTCAGTAGAACCTGAAGCCAGGTGAGCAGGCTGCAGAGAACGAAATCCTTGTGGTCAGAGGGTAGATCGTGCAGATTTGGCCCTGCTGTGGCCAGTAATTGGGCCAAGGCGCAGTTGGCCAACAGTCGCTCCCTGTTCGCCTCCCTCACGTCGCTCAAAATCCCCGCTCACTCTGAGCAGACGATTGCGGATGAGAGCTAGAAACGGAGCGTACGAGCAGAAGAGGAGGAGCTCCTGGAGACTGGGCTCATGTGCAGTGGCTGTGAGCCAGGTGCTGAGAGTTGTTTCAACGCTGCTGCTGCTGCTCCACTCCCTCAACTGGGCCCACTCACGCTCTGCCGACTCTGACCAGCCTGAGGGAGCGGCGATACGACCACCGCTGGGACCCACGCTTCGCTCTGCAATCCTACCTTCCTACCCTTTTCTATTTTCTGTCAAAAATGGAGTGTGCTCGTTTTGGTGAGCTCAAATGTTAGTTGAGGAAGTTTAGTCAACTCTGATTGGTAGGTTACCGAATAGAAGACGAAGGAATGGCGGCAAATGGCTAGTGCCTTCCAGCAGCGATAGACCCGCCAGAGCTTCGGGCCACATTCGCTCTGCCTGTGAAGCACTAACATTGAATGCAAATAGTGACAGATGGCCAGCTGAGATGAGATTGGGGCTGAGGAACCTGAAGGAGTGCCGCGGCAACTATGGGAGCAGCCTCATCTGCGCTGAAACTGGCCAAGCTGGTCCAGTGCTGGGCCAAGGCGGCCAGATTCCCCTTCTCCACCGGACTCTTCGCCAAGGCTGCCAGAAGCTCAGCATTCTTCCGCCTCCTTACCCTCCAATCTCATGGAGGCTTGAACTGGGCTTTGCTGGAGGATGATGGATTGCCTAAGGTGGAAGGCGAGGGCGAGGCTGATGGCCAGCAGTTCAGGAGCGGCGGGCAGAGCGGAGGGAAAGGCGCTGAGGAGACGCAGGCCGAAGACTAGCGCCCAGCTCCCCTCCTCTGACACCTCCCTGCTTTGCTGGAGGATGATGGATTGCCTAAGGTGGAAGGCGAGGGCGAGGCTGATGGCCAGCAGTTCAGGAGCGGCGGGCAGAGCGGAGGGAAAGGCGCTGAGGAGACGCAGGCCGAAGACTAGCGCCCAGCTCCCCTCCTCTGACACCTCCCTGCTTTGCTGGAGGATGATGGATTGCCTAAGGTGGAAGGCGAGGGCGAGGCTGATGGCCAGCAGTTCAGGAGCGGCGGGCAGAGCGGAGGGAAAGGCGCTGAGGAGACGCAGGCCGAAGACTAGCGCCCAGCTCCCCTCCTCTGACACCTCCCTGCTTTGCTGGAGGATGATGGATTGCCTAAGGTGGAAGGCGAGGGCGAGGCTGATGGCCAGCAGTTCAGGAGCGGCGGGCAGAGCGGAGGGAAAGGCGCTGAGGAGACGCAGGCCGAAGACTAGCGCCCAGCTCCCCTCCTCTGACACCTCCCTGCTTTGCTGGAGGATGATGGATTGCCTAAGGTGGAAGGCGAGGGCGAGGCTGATGGCCAGCAGTTCAGGAGCGGCGGGCAGAGCGGAGGGAAAGGCGCTGAGGAGACGCAGGCCGAAGACTAGCGCCCAGCTCCCCTCCTCTGACACCTCCCTGCTTTGCTGGAGGATGATGGATTGCCTAAGGTGGAAGGCGAGGGCGAGGCTGATGGCCAGCAGTTCAGGAGCGGCGGGCAGAGCGGAGGGAAAGGCGCTGAGGAGACGCAGGCCGAAGACTAGCGCCCAGCTCCCCTCCTCTGACACCTCCCTGCTTTCCCAGCCCTCAAACCACTTCCTGAACATATCCTTTCAGTTATGATCGTAAGAGTATTTATCTATGAAAAGGGCTTTACATGGTTTCGAAGCATGGGGGGTTTTGGCTCCAAAGAGACGTACCTCTGGCGGAGTGAGAAGAAGAACAGGTGCAGATAGGTTCCAGACAGCAGCGCGCAAGGAGGCGGAAGGATCCCAGACGATGCCAGCTTGCAGCAGAACCCCTCGCCAGACCTCCCTGCAATTTGTTCAGGTAGCCTATGGTTGAGAAATGAGATGTTGAAGCTGGTGAAAAACCTAGGGGGAAGAAGATCCAGGCCCTCCCGATCCTTCACACTCAGCTGCGACAAGAAGGCCAAGACAGCGCTCAGCTCCTCTTCGCCCATCCTTACAACACATTTCACCATCGCTTTGAATCGCAATTGTCTGGATCGAATAAAAAAAGAGGAGAATGATTGAAGAAGTAACGTTTTGCGAAAGACGAAGACTCGATGGTGGAGTAGTTGAAGAGCGACGGCGAGAAAGGCTTTGGGATGTAGCGATGAAATGTGGTCGAGGAGAGTGGAAAGGGAGGCGGAGGCCATGGGACCGGCTTCCAACAGCAGATGACCACAGAGTCGAAGCACTTCTGAGCTGCCGCCTATCGCCTATAGTTTCAGTCAACTTTGAATTGACGAAAAAAGATTAAAAAGTTCATGGTACTGGAATAGTCTTCAGGGCCGCTGAGATGAATTGAGCAAGACGTTCCATGTTCCATTCTTCTTTTCCCGCAGAATCGACCCAGATTGATTTCTCCAGCTCCTCCAACACCTCCCGGACTCCAGCTTCCACTGCACAGCCTCCTTCAGCCAACCATTCATGTTTTCACTACCTTCTATCGCCACCTTCCATACGCAGAGCTTACCTGGGGATAGAATGAGGTCGATGAAGGCATTGTGCACGGCGAGCGAAGAATCAGCGCAGACAGCTTGGTAGACACTTTAAGCTTTTGCGATTGGACAAGGGACAAAAGAATGTGATGGAAACCAAGTGGGAGACTGAAGCAGCCATCTGCTATGCTGCTTCCAGAGAAGGTCCACCTGAAAAGACTCCATCCTGCTCAGCTTCTCAAGGGCTGCTATTCGAGCTGCTTCCGAGGTTGTCTGCAGTGAACCTTGCCTGCTTCCCAGGCAAAGCAAGGCTTTGAGAGTACATTGGCGGATAGAATGGCAAAGGCCTCTTCAGGCTTGGCGAAGGAGAAGAGGAGCGGGGCGAAAGCGGCAGGGTCGGAGCTGAGTCCTTCCTGAGCCAGACGAAGACACTCCGACTGCCGCAATTGCAGTAGAGCGGATGGCGACGGAAGATTCCCGGCTAGCTTGCCCAGCATTTCCGGGCCCTCAATTGCTCATGCGTTTTGTATAGACTAGAGGTCATCCTGGACTCAACCGCTTTCTTCCTTGCCGAATTGGTGAGAAAGCCAAAGAGTGCATGGAATAGGAGACTTACTTTGAGAAGAAGGCGGTGCAAAGCTTGGCCGGCCAAGGGTTGAATGAGTGGAGTTAGGTGGTGCTCGAGAACGGCGATCTCTTCTAGGTCTTCAGTCTTCTCCAGTGCCTGCTGGAGCAGGTGAAGGGCGAGCGAAGAGCCGGCGTATTTCTCCGACTTCGCCAACTGCGCCAAAGCCAAGACTCCCAGGCCTCGTCCCAGCTCCGGTCCCAAACACTTACAATTACAACCAATCTTCATTGTTACCTAGTATAGGACAGAAAGCTGTGGCTTACGAATTGAGCCAGGAATGCTTGAGGATCGGAGAGAGTGGCGTGGAGGGCGAAGGCAGCGGCTCGAACACAGTCCACGTACGCGTTTCCCAGCATCGCCTTTTCGCCGCTTACCATTGGACTGCAATTCACACATGTATCTCCTTTCCTTTCTTGCATATTTTCTTATTTCCGATATTAAAAGAAAGCAAGTGAAGTCTGAAATTGAAAAAAGTGCTCAAAAGAAATGCCGAAATAACCAACCCTTCCTTGAAGGCCTGGAGTATGCGGCGGGCCCTTGGCTCTCCGTCATGGGACAAGAGGAATGCAAGTGCAGGTGGCAGCGCCGGAGCCAGAACTGAAGCTGCCTCCTCCGCCACCTCCTTCCCCAACATTTCTATTAGCAGCTTGCTCACCTTTTCGCCCCGCTCTCGCAAGCACTGCAAATCGTGCCTTTGCTTTATCTTTCAAAAAAGTATGCAATTTTTGACCGCGGAGCGGCCCGAAGGGCCGCTCCGCGGTCTATAGAGGTTACTCAACTTTTGTCCTCATATATATGTATATATATATTTCTGGAAATGCTGTCCACGGGCGAATTCTCAACGGATCTTGACAAACTTTTTTTTTCCTGAAAGGTAATGCTATTTTAGGAAGATCTGGAGGGGTGGAACCGGTTTCCGAGCATTTGAAACATTACTTTTTTGGGTAGAAAGGTTTAAACATTGCAATATACAGTTTTTGCGCTGTAGCACCTGTAATCTTGAGAATTGCACAGACAACTTGAGTTTTTTTGTTCACAAGTCGTATATAACGATTCCAAATCTGTGCTTACTTTTGAAAATGGTTGAGAAACCACAGACTTGCCCTCTTGAGTGACAAACTTTCATGCATGACAATAGCATCAATAATTAGTAGCAGCTGAACGGTTGATAATTGAACTGAACACTTGAGTTTTTTTGTTCACAAGTCTTATATAACGATTCCAAATCTGTGCTTACTTTTGAAAATGGTTGAGAAACCACATACTTGCCCTCTTGATTGACAAACTTTCACACATGACAATAGCATCAATAATTAGTAGCAGCTGAACGGCTGATAATTGAACAGAACACTTGAGTTTTTTTGTTCACAAGTCATATATACCGATTCTAAATCTGTGCTTACTTTTGAAAATGGTTGAGAAACCACATATTTTTCCTTTTGAGATGCAATGTTCACATTCACAGCAGAAATTTTCCTTAAAATTAGGATTTTGCTACTTGTGAAGGTGCAAGCGCTCCGCGGTCACCTATTGCGCTTTGCGCCATATACTTGTTGAATTAATGATGTCGATTTAATGATACCAGAATTTTCCAAAACTATTTTAAAAAGGGAAACCTCGGCATATGCTGCTTGGGTTGAGCAAATGAGAAAGGCGTCCCAGGCTGCTGCCAAGACCCCCGGGTGCCCCACTTCCCGCAAAGCCTGACAACGTTTCTTTTTCCCTTTTCCCTGGCTGTATTACTATACAACCATTATGATCTTCCGCACATCAATAATTCTAAGGTGACAAGGCTGGGCCAACGTTGATGAGCGGTGGAAGGAAAGCGTTGGCATGAGGGAGCAGAGTTTCTGGCGGCAGCGAGCTCAGCCAAGCGCCGAGAGTTCGAAACCAAGACTCTCGCACCTTCAATCCACTCATACACACTCCAGCCAAGTGATTGATGAGCTGAACAGGGGCAGAGGAGGCAGAGGCGAGGCTCCAAAGCTTCTTCTCCCCCAGCAAATGCTCCAGCGCTCCAGGCAGTTGAGCTAGGCTCAGCCTGCTGAGTTCGCTGAGAGCGTCCAGAGCTGTTCGGCGCAGTCGAATTTCCCGCTCGCTTTTGGCCTCCTCCTTCTCGTCTGCCTCCAGTCCCCTAGCAATAGCATCTACAGTCAATCGACTTTGGCTGGATCGCGGAGTTTCGAAATCGCTTACGCTTTGAGAAGCTTGAATGGATCTAGGAGCATGCTGCGACAGAGCTGAAAGAGTCTCAGTGCAGGAGAAAGAGTGAGAAGTTGGAAGAAAACTCACTGAAACAATCTGGGGAACAAATAGAGCCAGCGCCTTGTTCTGGCGTTCCAGACTAGAGAACGTAAGCTCCAGGCCCTTTTGAGCCATGTTGCGAACCTCAAGTTCTTTTTTCTTTTCGTCAGTATAAAAGAATAAAACCTCAGGATAGGGATCGAATCGCGCGACATGCCAATAAGGAATGTAGGAGGAGAGATGCTTCTCGAGTTTTCGCCCCGCCTTTGGTCCCAAGACGCTCAACACCTCCATCGTTCCCTCCCGAACTTTGAACGATCCATCCTGAAACATTCCGTTGAGCATTTATTCTATCGGCTCGACTATGAAGCCCGATTAAATTTCTTAAAATTATTTTAAGAACATGTGCTACTATTTTGACCAGAATTTGTTGAAAAGCAAGAAACCAGGGAAAGTTTGGCTGCAGGTTTGGCCCAGGCGTCGAGAACCTGCGTAACTTCCTCCACCTCTGCACTTTGCACCAGCTCCACCAACTCTTTCAGGGTCTCCAATCGTTGTTAATGTTCCATCGTATGCGCCTACCTTCGTAACGAATAAAAAAACGTCGAAAAAGTGTAGAAAACCTTGATCTTAGTGACGATGTCTTTTTTCTGCAGTTTCCTGAGGATGGTGCGAAGTTGAGGAGAAAGCTGAAGAAGGGCCAGCTCCGCATCCTCCTCCCCGGCAAAGGAGACGAAGGAAATGGCCGGCGCCCCCTTTCCCACAAGCTCAGCAGCTCGACCGCTGCTCGCTGGCTTCAAACATTCCACTATATCTAGCTTGCCTTATCATTTTCACTTTACTTTTGCTTGCCAAAAAATACATAGAACATTAAAAGAGAACCTTGTATTTGGTTCGATTGGCTTTGCTCATGTCGAAGCGTGCATAGGAAGTGCGCCTTTTTGCCTGGCGCACTGATGACTGGGGCTGAGTGGACTGGCAGTGCAATAAGTGAAAACTGCGCAGTCAGCGCTATTTTGACGCTCAGTTTGTTGGTCTGCCAGACGTCTGCTTTCAGAGCCAAATATCATCGCCACCAAATGCCACCCCGATTTCGTTTTTTCAACCCCTTCAGGTGCAATCGAAAAAGCTCTGCTGTGTCCAATAAAATGAAAAATAACGATTGGGGAAATAAATGATGGACATCGGCTGCGCAGTTTTGAGAAGGCTGGCATGTTGGTTGTTGGGGTGTAGGGTAGTAGTGTATTGGGGGGTGTGCTGCGGTGGTCAGTGTCGATACGGTCGCATTGTTCACGACTGGCCTCAAAGGTGAGAAGGAGAGTGAGTGAGATTGTTCCCGCGATAAAGCACCCTGACTCCATTCTCGGCCTCCCCCCTTTTTTCCAGCACCCATCCACCGGCCTCTCCTTTCGCCCTCTCCTACTCAGAGCACATGAGCTCATGGCTCATCCATTTGCTCCTGCTGCTTATTTGAATGTGTGATTTGGATAGCTAAATGGATATTTCTGATTTGTAGAGAAGCAGAGAGCCTTGTGAAAGGATGTAGATAGGAAGATGGCAGTGACGAACGGGCAGCCTGCCAGCGTCCCCATCGGGGACAACCTGGACGAAGCCTGCTTCCTCGTCATCAAACACTCATGGAAGGGCAAGTTCGCTGCTTTCATTCCTCTTCCTTCCTTCCACTCTTTACTCCCTATTTCACTTGAGATACAAGCGGATTTTCTCCGTGGGCACTGGCGGTCTCACTACCTACAACCCGACCACCATGGAGAACACCAATCAGGTGCGCAGGTTGAGAAGGAAGAGAAAGGTGGCAATGGAAGCGTTGCAGTGGGCCTACTCGGACGTGTTCAGCATCAAGGCAGGGCGGCAGGGAGGGCCGGGCGGAGAGTTCTCCATCCACATCCGCTCCCGCTCCGGCAAGACGGAGAGCATGAAGTTCAGCAGCGAGTTCGCACCCCAAATCATCGCCACCGCCCTCCTCCATCGACAATCGTTCCCATTCCTTCCCCTTCCGTCTACAATGAAGGAGGGCTGATGCCGGTTTGAAGCTTCGCGGAGCCTCGGAAGACGCCGAAACGAGTGAACGGCTACAAACACTCCTGGGCGGACAGTCGGAGCTCCATCGTCCTAGAGGTGGCCGAGGCCGGGCTGGCTCAGCTTGCGCCAGGCAACCCTCGACCACTGGCTGTCTATCAGTACCGTCTCATCCAGGAGATCGCCAAGGTTCATTTCTCATCACCTTATTTGTCCCGCACTCAGCAGCGATTGTCTTTTGCAGCTGTCTGACTACCCCGGGGGATTCACTCTCATCTACGGCCCGCAAAAGCGCCAGGTTCCACCGAATCAAGGAAGATTGGAGCCATAGGGTAGTATTTTGCAGCACCTGTTTGCCTGCCAAGGGGCGGACGAGTTGCTGGCGGCGGTGAACGCGGCGGCCTACGAGCACACCGGCATCGGAGTCCGCATCCGCAAGGACCCCGTCAACTTCGCCTTCTTCATGCGCAACAGACTCGGCAATTGCGGGTTGCCTCTTTTCCTTGCCGCCCTTCTTTACTTGGCCAAAGCGTTGATGCTTTTTTGCAGCAGTGACCTGCAGATCACCTCCTTGGTGGAGTTCACCGTCTATAAGCTCACGCACAGAAGCAAGGTTGACAGTGCATGGCAAAGAAGGAGTGGTCTATGGTGGTAGGTTGAAGAACCCAGTGCGACGACTGCTGTGCCTGAGTGAAAGCTGTATAGTGGAGCGAGACCCGGCAACCTACATCGTTGTCACTGTCCGACCCCTTTCCGAGGTTAGCCAGGATATCACAGCGTAATTTCTCCTGAAGTGGCGAACTCATATTGTTGAACGTTGAGAAAGGGTGTATGTAGGTGGCATGCCTGGTGCGCTCGGAGACGAATCCGCAAGCGATGAGCATCGAGTATGCGGATGGAAGCAAACGCAGCTACACTGGGACAGAGCGGGACAATGTCCTCGCCTCCCTCCTCGACGGCGTGCGTGCCTCTGGAAACATTGACGTCCACGTTCGCATGCGTCCCTACGAGCCCTGCAATCGGTGAGCAGCTGACCAGCTTCACGGATGTATTGAATGAAAGGTGGAGATTGAAGGCTGGGTCCGGTGGTGAAGGGTCTGGAAGCGGAGGATGAGGCCCTGCTCTGTCGCCACCTCGTCACCCCGCCGCCAGCCATCGGACGCATCCGTGCCATTCGCCGCTTCAACACCAACATACCATACTCCGGCCTACTACACTCTGTCACTCAAGATGTTTGGGAATTTTGCTTATAATCAACAATTTAAGCCTTTACATTTGAGCCGTATAAGCTTGAAACATAGCAGAGTGAAGAAGTATTCTAATATAAACAGCCAGTTTTAATAATATGACTAGTAACAATGATTCTACGATCAACGATTGAACAGGGATTGTTCTCGGACAACAAGGAGAAGATGATTGTGGCGTGCCTGAATCACGTGCTCGGCAACGCGGCCCACTCCAACGGCCCCCATCCACCCACCGCCAACCCACTCAACAGCGCCTCTGACTCAACGGAGCCACAGAGCCCAGAGGAGTGGGAGGCGAGCTTCCAGGCCCTGCGCAGACTCTTCGCCTCCAAGGCCGGCTTTCAGGCTCGCCTACTTTCCCACTTATCCTCTTCAGTTGAAGAAGAAGCTAGGGGAGCTGCAGGCGTTCTTGAATGTGAGCGGCCTGCGAGAACGGCTGGGGCGTCGGGTGGTGGAGGGGCTGAAGGTGAAGTCGGAAGCCGTGCACCATGCTGCCATCGAGATGCTCTGTGCCCTAGTTCAGCCCATGCACGCTAACTTCGAGATTCGCACGGAGCAGTTGAACAAGAGCAGCCTCCTTCACTCCGCCAAGGTCCCACTCCTTTTGCCTTGCTTTCATCAATCAATCATGCTCAGATCGGCATGCCAATGGTTTCCAGTTCATGGAGCACTTGCTGGATGTAATGACAAGTCACGTGGAACACGGCACAGGCGCCTTGGTTTGTAGTCCTTGAGAGAATGAAGTGGATGGGCATGGTAGGTGTATGATGGGTAGGTGATAGCGTCGATGCTGGACTTCCTGACGTACGCAGTGTGCGCGCCGTACTCGGAGACGACGATGGGGGACCAGTTCGACGTCCTCCTCAAACTCATCGCCGATCGCGGACGAACCCTCTACCGACTCTTCCAGTACCCCTCCAACACCATCGTCAAAAGCACCGGTTACTTCTCGCCCTGGATACGAAGAGCAGAGAGCAATGGAGCACTGTTGTGATGCAGGCCTTGTGATGAAGGCGCTGATCGAGGAGGCAGAGCCAGAGATGTCCGTTCGCATGCAGGCCCTGTCCCTATCCGAAGGCGCTCTCCTCAAGCATCTCCATATCGCCCTCTTCACCGAGTCCAAGGTTACTCTCCCACTCCACCCTTCTCTTTGGACAACTGTTTAAAAGGGAAACAGTTGAGGACATTCGTATGCTGACAAATCGGCAGCTGTCAAGGCGACTGCTGGCCCTTTGGCTCACCGACAATCCGCCCGCCTTCAAACTTCTCCAAAGAGCCTTTCCTAAAGGTTCCTGGCCTTGGAATAGAGGAAGAATAAGTCGACGAGAAGCTTGTAGGCCTTCTGAACCTGCTGGATTCGGACGAGAAGGTGCCGTTGGAGGAGGAGCTGCTGATGACCCGCAACAACCTCAACATGGCCCAGGCAGAAGAGGAGTCTCAAAGTGCCCTCATAGAACAGGCAAGTCCTTTCATATTCACGTCTTTGAGATGAAGCGGTAAGTGTAAGAGGTGCAGGTGCAAGAGGTGCAGCGGATGGTGGAGAAGCAGATGGATGCGCTGCTGGAGCACTGGAAGTTGCGCCAGAAGGTCACCTTCCTGCAGAAGAAGGAGGTAGGCCAGAGGATGAGGAGGAGAGGATGGGGAGTGAAATGGGCAGCTTGTAGGAGAAGGTGGTGAAGCCGGTGGTGCTGCGAAAAAGACGAGAGCGAGTGAAGCCGACGGCGAACTGGAAGCTCTTCTTCCACCACTTCGCCAAGGACCACGCCCAGCCCGACCTCATCTGGAACCACAAGGTCTTCTAAACTCACCTGGCAAGCACGCGGGCTCGACAGAAGACATTGAAGACTCGGGAGGAGCTGCGAGAAGCTCTGGAGGCTGAGCTGCGAGCTTTGAGCCAGAATGTGGAACTCTCCAACAACGCCCCCATTGCCTGGAATCACCCCGAGTTCCAAGTATCTCCTCTGTTCAACGGCTGTAAGCTAGGCTATGGAAAGAGGGAAGTGGGGAATTGTAGGTGGACTACCCGAGTCTGGCCGGGGAGGTGCGGATAGGCGGCTTCTTCCTCCGCCTCTTGCTGGAGGAGGATCGGGCGGGCTCCGATAATCCCACACCCATTCACGCTCCCACCGAGTTCTTCTACGAAATCTATCACCACTTTCTCCTCAAGTTTTGACTAAATCTCATTTTCTGACGATCAGATGAGAAGTAGTTGACTGGCAGTGGAAAGGTGGAGATGCGCAGCCAGTGCCTGCAAGCCTTGGCCATCGTCTACGGCAGGCATTACGAGAAAATCGGCCACTTCACGGACACCAAATATATCGTCACCATGCTTGACAAGGTTCTTGACCCTATCACCACCTTTCCTTGGCTACAGAATGGACAACTGCTTTGATCAGTGCCTTGACTACGGGGAGCGGGATCGGCTAGTGATTTTCATCTCCAAGCTCATCTTGCACGAGGAGAACGTGCGGGACATCGTCAATTCCGGCGGCGTACAAATTCTAGCCGACCTCGCAACCCTTGCCCATCTACACGTTTCCAGAGCCTACGTACCCACCCAGGTGACAGACCACTTTGAGCCTCAATCGCTAAGAAGCCAAAAAAGGAAGGGAAGTTGTAGACGAATGTGATCGAAGCCTCGGCGGAGATGAAGCGGGACGGGGCGGCGGAGTGGTTCTACTCCCGCAAGGAGGGCGAGCGACAAGGCCCTGTCCCTTTCCCTGAGCTCAAGACACTCTACAGCGACGGTGAGATCGGAGACAAGACCCGGTGCTGGGCCCAGGGATTGGTTCACTCTTCTCTTCTCTGTGCTTCGATGGTAGGGGGCAATGGGTGGTGATACAGGAGGGCTGGAAGCCACTGAGCAGCATAACGCAGCTGCGATGGAGTCTTTCTGCTGCTGGGTCGCCTGCCCTCAATCCCACTGAGCTCGTAGCATTCATCTGACCAACTAGTGGAGTATTTGTCCATCATTCTGTGTCCTTGAGGCAATCGTGATTCTGGACGTGTTCATCCGGATGATGGAATGGGCGCCGTCGCGAGACTCGGAAGGCTGCATCGTCCGCCCCATCCCCAAAGTCCAGCGCCTCCTCACCAGCCCCACCACCCTGCCCCACCTTGTCCAGCTCCTTCTCACCTTCGATCCTACCATCGTTCAACGCACCGGCACCCTCCTCTACCTCCTGGCACAGGTTCACACCTTTTATACTTGCTTCAAAACAAGCCTAAAAATGAAGAGGAAAAATTGAAGGACAATCCAATGATATCACGGCTGTACCTGACTGGGGTGTTCTACTTTATCCTCATGTACACCGGTTCCAACGTCCTGCCCGTGGCCAAGTTCCTCCACTACACTCATATCAAGCAAGCCTACCGCTCTGAGACCGTTCAAAGCTTCTAGTTGAATGACTCACAAGTGGAGGTTTTGTTCGATGTCAGGCAAAGTCAGAGTTGGTGGCGTCTTCAATCTTGGCCCCATTGTTGCCAGAAGCGGCCATCTTCTACCTGGAGAGCTACGGGCCGGAGAAGTATGCCCAGGTCTCCATTCGTAGCCGCTGAGAGCTTTCAACTCACTTTCACACGGTTGTCACTCTCCAGGTCTTCCTCGGCGAGTACGACAACCCTGAGATCATCTGGAACAACGAGATGCGGAGGTGCCCAGCTCGATTCTTTGCCTTCTCTCCAACGCACCCTTTTGCAGGTCGATGGTGGAGCGATTGGCGGGCCATGTCGGGGACTTCAGCGTCCGCCTCCCGTCCAACATCCGAGCACTCTATCAGTTCTGTCCAATCGCAGCGCTGGAGTACCCGGCTCTGGAGGAGGAGCTCTTCTGCAACACCTACTACCTCAGGCACCTTTGCGATGAGCGCCGCTTCCCTGGTCACTCTTACTCCCCACTCCTTCCTTCCCCTACACCTACACCTGCTTTGTAGACTGGCCGATAGCGGACCCGATTGAGTTCCTAAAAGCCTGCCTGGCTGCCTGGCAAGAGGAGATCGAGAAAAAACCTCCCGCCATGTCCGTGGACGATGCCATCGAGCTTCTCGCTCTATCCGCTTCACCATTCCCTGACGAACCCGTCTTGACTTTCTCTTCACTCATGAGAGTTTGTCATGAATAGGTGTGGCGTTGACAGGCAGTGCGGAAGGCGTACTTCAAGCTGGCGGCCAAGTACCATCCGGACAAGAACCCGGAGGGGCGAGAGATGTTCGAGAAGATCAACCGAGCCTACGAGTTCCTCGGCTCCAAGGCCGCCCGCGCCGGTCGCGGCCCTGACCAGGAGCGCATCGTGCTTTGCCTTCGCGCACAGAGCATTGTCTACAGTCGACACTCCGCTGGTCACCTCCCCTCTTCATTCTACTTACTCAGTTGCCTCTCTCACCTCACCTCTTCTTTTTCAGAGCTACGACCCTACAAATATGCCGGCTATACCCAGCTCATCAAGACCATTCGGCTGGAGACCGAGGACTCTGGCCTGTTCCGCAAAGATGCTCCGCTCCTTGCCGCTGCCACGGAACTTGCCTACCACACCCTTGCCTGCTCTGCTCTCAACGCTGAGCAGCTGAGGTTCTTTCCCTTTCTTGCTCCCCTTCCTTTCAATGGACGGCGTAACTGGCGGTGACAGGAGGGAAAACGGGCTGGAAGCTCTGCAAGAGGCCTTCAATCGCTGCGTCTCCGTCCTCACCGCCTCCGCCGCCCCTGACGACCTTGCCGTACAAGTTGCCTTGCACATCTCCAGGTCCACACCCCATTCACCACCGCCCCTTCCATTCTGAACCCTGTCTAAGGTGCTATGCGACGGCGGCGCAGTTCGAAGGCTGCCGCGCGAAGCTGGCCGAGCTGCCTGCCGTGTTCCCCGACCTCGTCCACGTCCTCTACTTCCGAGTAAGTCAGTTTCTCCTAGCCAAAGTTTCTCCTAGCCAAGAGGTGGGTCTTGAAGGAGCTGACAGGGCTGTGCGTGGTGGCGGCGGGGTGTGTGGGTGCTTTGGGCTCATGCCTGGAGCTGCAGACGGCGCTCTTCCGCTGCGGCGTCCTCTGGGTCCTCATCCCCAACCTCTTCAAGTTCGACTTCACTCTGGATGAGGGTATGCCTGCACTTCATCTGGCCAGTGGAGGAATTCCCATAGTTGGAACTTGGATGGTGCAAATAGGCGGTGTGGAGAAAGAGGAAGGCTCCAACAGCCAAGAGCTGGAGAATCGTCTGGCTCGCGAATCCTGCGAAGCTCTGGCCAGGTTCACTAGGGGATGCCGAATGGGGTCACTGAGAAGAAGAAAAACGTTTAGGTTGTCGGGGCTGCGAGAAGGCTGCCCAGCCAATGAGGCAGTGCAAAATTCCCTGCGCGCTCTGCTCACTCCCTACATCTATCGTCTGCTTCTCGACTCACCAATTGACTACGTCCTCAAGGTCATCATCATTTCCTTCCATTTTTGTGCCCTGCTAAGAATAAACTCAGCATTCATTGAGCTTTTTTTGCAGCTGCTAAACTCGAATACGGAGAATCCGGTGCTGATCTGGGACAATGGAACGCGAATGCAACTGCTGGAGTACGTGGAGGCCAAGAGAACTTCGCCCATCAATGAAGTTGCTTTTCACTCCTTATCATTCCTCCTCAACGCTGTCATATTTGTTCAAAAAGGACGATGAAATGGGTGAAGAGTTCAAGTTCGAAGCCTACGAGAAGGAACTGATTATTGGCGACGTCTACATTCGCGTCTACAATGAACAGCCATCATTCATTTTCGAGGTTCAATCAACCCCATCTTAGCTGGTTTCAAAACAAACTATATTTCATTTTTAGCAAAAATTAATTGACTATGATATTCTCAGCCAAATCACATAAAATATGCAAAAATGGGCATAGGAGTTTGAAGATGAAATTTGAAAAGGGTTTTGCCAGAAGCCGAAAGCGTTCTGCGTGGAGCTGCTGGACTACCTTAGCCGGGAAGCGCAATACCTTCACAGCCTCATCATCCTCGGCAAAGAGGAGTTCAGCGGGAACCAACGACTGGCCAACGCCTCTGCAGCGATTCAGGTCTATACCATTCTTCTCATCTTCCCTTAAGTATGTGATGGTGCTGGAGGCGTTGACGAACGTGATCCGGGGCAACCCGGGGCTGGAGCTCCAGTGCATCGGGCACTTCAAACTCCTTTTCGCCTATCTGCGAGTTGAGCGATTGCCGGATCTTCAGCTGCGAGCTTTGGAAGTCGTCTCCGTCGCCGCTGCCAACCAAGAATGCGTCTCCGACATCGCTGCTTCTCAGGTTAAACCTAGCATTTCAGCTCAGAATAAGCCAAAATGGGAAACTTTGAGGTGACGCTGTATATGTTCATTCTTCTGAAGTCAGTGCCGGGGAGTGCAAAACTGGTCCTCTCAACTCTGCTCACACTCGCTTCCAACGGAAAAGTCGTCAAGGATGCCCTTGAAATGGGTTCATTGTTTTGACAGTTGCTAAACATTGTTTCAAATCGGTTAATCATTTCAGTAGGTTTCGCGCGCCTATTGAAAGAATCATCGCATTTTTAAAGGCCTTTAAAGTATGAAACTTGCTTAATTGAAGCTAGGAAATTGAAGGTGGTCTGGTGTACATTCTGGACGTGTTCGCCAACAGTGAGGATGCAGAGGTGAGAACGATGGCCGCCGAACTTCTCGCCAAGCTGCAAAGCGACAAGCTCACCGGTTCCCTTTTACCTTCTTCTTGAAACGTAGACGAAGCAAAAGTGTGTTCAGGTCCGCGATGGAGCCGTCTGCTGACGCGCTACGTTCCGGAGATCTTCGGGACGGCCATGCGAGACTCGCCCGGCACCGCCGTCACCCTCTTCGACTCCTGCAACGAGAACCCGGAGCTGATCTGGAACGACGCCATTCGGAAGAAGGTCGCCGCCCTCCTCGCCTCCGAGGCTGCCCACCTCTACGCTGGCCAGAAGGACAACCCGGACCACATCTGGCGGGTTTATTGAAGCTTCAGCCGGTCAAGAAGTGAGGAGAAAGGAGCTTGCAGCCGAATGAGAAGGGAGCGTGCGCCTACGAGGACATGGTGTCGGGTGAATTGGTGGTGGGCGGGGTGTTCCTTCGTCTCTTTGTCGCCAACCCCTCCTGGGTACTCCGCAATCCCAGAACATTTCTCACCGAGCTTATTGGTTTCACTTCCATACCTCAAGCGTCATTCTTGAGCTAAGAAGAGGTATGGTTGACAGAGAGGACGCTGAGTGAAATGCGGAGGGAGGCAGCAGAAGGGGAGTTACTGGAGATCCTGAATGAAGCGCTGGTGGGCTTACTGCAGGCACAGCCAGTACTGGCCGATTCTGTCGCTACCCAGGGCTACGTACCCCAGGTTCTCTTCTATCGCAACAGTATCAAGAGTCCTGGCCTGGCGACTGATGAAAGTGAACGAGGAGTCCTAGTGCAGTCCATTTTCATTCTTTTAATCTTCAATCGTAGTTTTGAAGACCATATTTTGCTCTACTAAAATACTATAATCGCCGAAACATTAACTTTTATTATTTTGTCATGCTAAATTTATCTAAATAATTCTGGCTACAAGTGCCCGTTTCAAATGGGGTCTTGAATTCTAGATAGCTGGCAGCTTAATCAGAAGAAGTTTCAGGCCGTGCAATGGTTATTTTACGCAAAGTATGGTTTAGGCCTTCGCCTTGTGCAACGAAATTTAACTATTTTATCCTAACCTTATAAATCAAATTGTCTCTATATTTACTTCAATGGACGAAGTGAGCAAATGTTTTGTGATTGCAGATCTGTGAGTTGCTGTCGACCAAGTCGGGGCCGGTGGCCAGGGCTCTGCTTCTTCTCTTCCACCAACTCTGCAGCAGCAAGGCTAGAACAGCAAGCTTTACTCAATGCGCCATTGCTTTATAACATAGAACACGGACTGAGCGTGGAGTGAAATGGAAATGGGAAATGGGGGAGGAAGTTGAAGGTGTGCTCGGAGGCGCTGAGCAACTGCGAACCCTGTCTGCCAGGCCTGAAATCAGCGATGAGTCTGCGGCCAGACGCCTCTCACGAGGCTAGCAAAGGCATTCGAGCCCTCTTCGAAGCACAGGACAACTCCGCCCTTGTTGCTCAGGTCATCGCCCTCCCTCTTCTCCCTTTTTTTCTCCCCAATCCAAGGAAGCAACTCCTTCAGGCACTGAGGCATAAGTTTGTGGAGTTCCTGCTGAGCCAGCTTGAGAGTCCATTGGCCGAAGCGCCCAACCCGCCGGCGGTGAAGGCTGAGATTGTCAAGGCACTCAAGGCCATGGCCTGCAACCTGGAGCACGGCGACAAGGTTCCCAGCACTCCACTGGACAGTACATCTACTCCAAAGAATGCAATTGAGGTGAACGAGATACTGAACGCTTCCAAAATCTGGGAGGACTTCAAAAACCAGAAGCACGACCTTTTCATAGCCAGCACGCCCAACGTCCTGCAAATCACCCACGGCCCCGGCGTTGCCGGCTATCTCACCTCTGGCGCCCCAATCGGCGGCTCTGGAAACATGCACCTGCCGCCGGAACTCTAGCCGACGCTTTTTCAATCCTCACGGAGCCATCTTGGAGCTTCCTATCAGCCCCCTGTGGCACTGCGTGCACATTTGGGGGGGGGGCTTCTTTGCGACAGCCTTAAAGTCTGTTATGCCTCGCGATCTCTCGCCTCATCAATTCTCGCCCTTCAAGCCATTCTTGTTTCGCTGTCAGACGCGATCCAACTTTGAGCACCCGACTTTCCCCTTGCGTTGTATATGTAGGCCTCTTTGTACCTTTTCTGCGATTTATGATGCTTCATTGCCCATTGCTGTGATAGTTTAAATTGCGACCCAAGGATGAAGTTGGAGAAAGCAAGAAAGAGGTGAATTCAGCTCAAAGTGATTCAGCGTCTTGCTAGCTGTCCTGGTGGAGATTTGTGGAAGAGGGCTGGATCCCATTAGAATGGTAATAGCTATTTGCGCTGGTCTGGGAAGGAGTGGGAGTAGGGGGGGAGAGAAGAGGGGTCTTTCCGGTCTCCAGAGCCAGGTCCTCTACAAGCCCACTTATCTCCGCTCTTGTCCAAAGCTTCCAGCCCACTGTTCCACGGGAATCTCAACCGCCCCCATGGACACATGCCACGATTCAATCCTCCCTCCACCGCCCGCCTACTCCGCCCACTCAACCTCATCCACCTGCTCTAGCCTTTACTCATTTTCCTTCGATCATCCTCCTCCACCAAGTCTATATGTCCTATCATTATTAGGCCCAACTATCATTTGGGGTGATGAAAAGGGGCATAATGGAGACTTGAGGGATGAGAAGGGAGAAAGGCTTTTGAAAAGCAGCATAGTAATTAGGCTTCGCAGGGGGTGGGGAGGGGTGTGCTGGTGGGAGGTGGCAAAGTGAGTGTGCTGTGTCTGAGTGTTTGCGGTGTGCGTCGGGTGGGGGATTAGGAGGGGCCAGTGTTTGCAGGCTGGCGCGTAAGCGAGGGCAGCGCGGGAGGGGAAGAGGGGCTGGGAGAGAGGGGCGAGGGTGGTAGGAGGGAGGGAGGGAGGCGGATAGACGAAGCAAGAGGTGAAGTCCGCTGTTGCCAAAGCCCGCCACTTCAGCCTCCAAAGCTGTCCTTCTGGCGATGTAAAGGCTGCATTGTTGACTCCCCGCCTTTGCGCACCTTCCAAACGAGCTTCCCGAGCCCGCCCCTTTGCAACCCACACACATGCTGCCCTGCTCTGCCAACCCTTCCCCTTCCCATTACCTATCCACTCTAAGCCGCTAACTGCCCTGGGCTATCCTTTCAAACTTGTCTTCAATATGTTTCAGCTTAATGCTGCTATATTCACGCAATGTGGTGCCGTTCGATACAAAAAGGGAATTAGGAATTGGCATGAAGTTGGAAGAGGAGCGGAAGGGGGCTTGAGCAAAATTACGAAATTAGCATGAAGTCGCTGAGTATGCGGCTTGCTTTTGGAGCGGCGTTTGTTATATTGGTTAATAATTTTTTGTCAGCTTCGCCGATTCATGCCAATCGCTCAATTTGTTGCAAGGTCTCGGGCGATGCTTTTGAGCATCAGCTGTACCAGGACCTTCTGAAACACCACAACCCACTGGAGCGTCCAGTCCAAAACAACTCACTCCCCGTCAAAGTCACACTTGGTGTCATCCTACAGCAAATTGTCGATTTGGTAAAACGCCCTCATTATCATCCTCTTCCGAACATTCTCAATAAATGCTGGTCAATGTGAGTGGAGGAATTGGGAAAAGGACATGAATTTGAGGACGAGAAGAATCAAATAATGTCGATCAATGTGTGGCTGAAGTTCGCGTGGGACGATTACAAGCTGCGTTGGGAGCCGCGTGAATACGGCGGCGTCACCGACGTTCGCTTCCCCGTCGGTCGCATCTGGAAACCTGGTTCCAACTTACCTACTTCTTTCCTTCACTCTCTAACTTGACGGTCAAGCTGCTTTCTAGACGTCCTGCTTTACAATTCCGCAGACTCCAATTTCGATTCCACGTACCCCATTCCATGCTTGGCCCTATGAAAGAAGAAATGGATATATACATAGGTATCCTTCCAATCTTGTAGTGTACAGCAGTGGCCTCGTCAACTGGATTCCTCCAGGCATCCTCAAGTACTGATCAATCTTTGTTTTCCCCTCTATTTTAGCAACCTAATCGAATTGCAGAGCCAGTTGCAAAATTGACATTACATGGTTTCCCTTTGGTTTAACTATTTTTTATTTTTGAAATCTATCGTGACTTATTGATAACGATGATTGCAGATGACCAGTCATGCTATCTCAAGTTTGGCTCATGGACATATCACGTTAGTTATTGACTCATATATGTTAATGAGAGATAAAAATTTGATTAAGGGCTATGCTTTGGATCTCCAACCTGAATCTAAGAGCGGCATGGATACTTCTGGTTACACCCTGCATTTTTTTGTCAGATACCAAACTCAAAAATTGATTCTAAAAAGAGAACCTATCGGAAGAAGTTCTCAAAAATACGGCAAAAAGTAAAACTGATTTATCAAAGACGAAATTTGAGACAATATTTTATGAGCTCAATAATTCCCAACACTTGAAGAATACTTAACAAATGGAGAATGGTCTCTGCTGGAAACGCCTGTGGTGAGGAGTGAGAAGTATTACGACTGCTGCCCTGAGGTTTTTCAGGAATCCTGCAGAAAAATGAGAGTTGAAACGACTTTTGCAGCCTTACCCTGATCTCAGGTTTTACGTGAAGGTTTTTTTCTACTACTATTTCTATCTCAGCTAAGATTGAATTCAGCTTTGTTGAAGATTCGCAGAAGAACTCTGTACTACGGTTCGCAAAAGTTTACCTGGAGGTTTCCTACGATTATATGGTTTTAGGTTTCAACCTCATCATTCCTTCACTGCTCATTTCACTTATGACAGTCTTGGGTTTACTTGTTTCTCTTTCTGCAAAAAAGAAATAGCATAGCAAGGAATTCCTTTTCAGGATTTACTTTGCCTCCAGATGCAGGCGAAAAAATCACGCTAGAGATCACGATTTTGCTGTCAGTTTGCTTCTTTTTAAGCATTGTGGCGGACATGTCGCCTCCCACTTCCGAAGCTGTCCCTCTCATCGGTTGCTTGTCATCTTCCACTGCTTCCCTTTCATTCACGATCCAAAGGTGCTCAGGTACATTTTTCTCATGCTGCATGTTGGTGGTGTCAGCCAGTGTGGTCTTCACCGTCGTTGTTCTCAATCTCCACTACCGGTTTGCCACTGTTTCTAGACTGGGAGGGTTTGTGATGAGGAAGGTGAGGTTACAGGACGCCAGACACTCACGAGATGTCGCCCTTCGTCCGCTCCATCCTCCTCAACTGGCTGCCCTGGCTCCTCATGATGAAGCGCCCCGGCCATAGCTTCGTTCGTTCCAATATTCTCAACGCTTTCGCCGGTCTCGACGAAACCTCCAAGTTCATTCTCTTATTCTCTCACCCCTCTTCCACTCCCGTCCCAACCTCCAGTGTATGCTCAAGAATTCTGCGCTTGTTCTGCAACTTCACGGAACAGCAGAAGCCGTAACAGATTGTGTGAACCTCCTTTCCTTGCTTTTTGGTCCTGGGAGATTTATTTCAGTTCATCGTTCAGTTCCTCTCACCTTCTGGCTAGAAGATATAGATTGAAATAGGAAGCTGAGCAAGCAATGAATTGACAGGCCAGCTCAGGAGAGTGAGTCTCTGATGCGCAACGTGCGATCGAAGGAGTCGCGTGAGGAGCCGCGTCTGCTGCGCTACAGCCAGAAGCAAGCGGTGGAGGAGAACGGGGCCAAGGCCGGCACCGAATCCGCTCTCCCCACCATCGCCAAGGCTCATCTCTTCAGCTTCCTCTATGCAGTGAGATGACTGCAACAGCTGTAGGCAATGTCGGCAGCCGTGGAGCGTTCCACGGCGTTGGCGCGGCAGATTGCCACGCACCGCAAGGAAAGCATTGCTCTGGAGGCTAAAGTCCACACCTGCCTCAAGCCCCTCCTCGACTCCCCAGGTGCTACCGCTTTTGGCCTATCCGTAGTTGAGTAGAGCAAGGCAGTGGGGTTACATAGGAGCAGTGGACACTGGCTTGCATGCGCTCATCCTCATGCTCCAGCGCATTCATATGGAGCTCAAGTTCGTCACCAAGCGAATGGAGAAGGAGGTTCATCTTTTCGATTCGCATTCCAAAGAAGCTCATTTACTCGCTCCCATTCAGGATGAGGATGAGGACGATCGCAATGACTGGAAGTTTGCCGGTATTCGCTCATTTCATTCACATGCCTCAAACTATCTGGAACTAGTAAGGTGATCAAATATTGCAGCAATGGTAGTAGACCGCCTATGCTTGGTGATCTTCTCGCTCTTCATCATCGCTTCAACTTGCGGGATCATGTTCTCTGCTCCTAATCTCCAGCTTTGACATCCCAATTCTTCCATTCCCTTCTCCGTTCTACATTTACATCCCAGCATCATATTTACATATTATACCTGTTTCATATTCGCTTCATCGCTTTGCTTTCCGATTGATGCACTTATGTTCCTTATTCATTGAAAACGCTAAAGCAAGCTGATGCAACCGGGCATTTAAAAGTGAACAATAAATTGAAGTGCAAAGAAGCAAAGAGTACATGTAATTTCGCGAGAAATCACCTATGCCATGACGGCGTTCGCTTGGGATAGAATCTCTTGGCCTGCTTTCAGTTCTTCCGTTTCAGCCAGGTCGTCTTTGCATTCATCCTGTCAGAAAAAAGTTAATTTCCCCTCCACAAAAAAAATAACTGGAGATATACCAGGCGGACCTCATGAAAATTTCAGAATTTCATTGAAAAACAGGATTTATGAATTTTGGTATTTGAAAAAAATTTTAGGTTTTGGGAAAAAAAAATTACGAAGAAAAAAACTATATTACCAGCGACCTTCATCAAAATTTCACAATTTCATTGAAAAACCAGCTATTTATGAATTTTGGTACTTTGAAACATCAAAAAATTGAGTTTTGCGAAATCGAAAAATACGCCATCCAAAAACCTGTCCACCAGAGCCTTCATGCAAAAAATTAGCCAATTTCGTTGAAAACCGCGCCCCCACAATAATATATCGCAGCGGACAAAAAATGGGGACTGCTTAAGCTGGCCTTGCTGGCCTTAGCTCCTCCGCCTCTCCTCCCTCCCAGCGGCCTTCCCCCAAAAATGGTCCACTAACGCCCTGCATTTGATGATGGATCTAGCCCTGGAGCAGCTAGGCGCAAAATTCCGCCACGATTCTAGCCTTCTCATTCCCCAGTTGGATTTTGCATTTAGCCCCAGTAGATCGGGGCAAATAAGTTTTCGCCCGACCGCCTCCGCGAGGCATCAGCTCCGTAGCCGGATGGGTGCGGCTACCTTCGCCTAATCGACATCTAGGCGAACGAGGGCCGCCCGCCCAGCCGGCTCTCCGCCCTCCCGAGCGGCGGCCCAGCCAGCTTAGCAGTTACCCCATTTTTCCCCGTCTTTCCGCATATATCTTATATAATACGGGTGATGCCATTTTGGGGGGTGCCTCGGCGCCACCTGGATTCTTTACTTATCTTAGCATATGATAGCTCTCTGCATGGCTTTTGACGACTTATTCAATATTTTTTGGGGCGCGCAGTGTATGGGGTAATGCTAGAAAATATGAAATAATCGATAACGTGTCCATTTTTGCCATTTTTGGCCATTTTTTGACTTTGAAACCCCATTACTCATCCAGTTTTTAACTTTTTCTGTCGGACTTTTTTTTAAATTGAAGCTACAAGAGTTTTGCATTAAATCCAGAGGTTAGTTTTTAAAGTTTTGAGTCAAATGTTTTTAAAAAAATGGATTGACTGATGCCAATTTTTCCATTTTCGGCCTACCCAGGAGTCTGATGTATTTGGGATGAATCAAGTAATTCTTCAAGGCAAGGTTGAGTCAGTGTTTTCCAAGGCTATGCGATTGATGTGCATTGGCCTAAAGCATTCTCAAGCCTCTAAGATCTTTGAGCCTGTTGTGCTGTGAAGTGGCTGGAAAGGCCATGATGTAGTGTGTACATGGCTATGGTCTTGACCTCTAAATAACATAATTTTATTTAAGGAAGATTTAAAGGACAGTACTGGTCACATCTTTAACTATATCTGGTACCATCGGCAAGCCAAATATGCATCTCTTTTCTCCAAAATTAAGGTGGCCGCGCGTAGCGCGGCCACTGACCTATATGACTAGTATCTTATATAATACGCGTGATGCCATTTTAGGGGGGGTCTCGGCGCCACCTGGATTCTTTAGTTATCTTGGCATGTGATAGCTCTACGTTTGGCTTTTGATGAGTAATTCAATATTTTTTGGGTTGCTCCATGCATGGAAAAATTTTAAATTATGAAATAATTCAAAATGTGCCGATTTTTGCCATTTTTGGACATTTTTTGACTTTGAAACTTCATAGCTCCTTCATTTTTAAACTTTTGCTGTCGGACTTTTTTTTAAATTAAAGCTAAAACAATTCCGCTTTTAATCCAATGGTTAATTTTAAACGTTTTTTGTTAAATATTTGAAAAAAAATGATTTGACTGATGTCAATTTTTCGATTTTTGACCTACCCAGGAGTCTGATGTATTGGGGATGACACAAGTAATTCTTCAAGCCACGATTAAGACAGCATTATCCCAGGCAATGTGATTGAGGAGCATTGACATTGAGTCTTCGCACCTCAAGTTCTTTGAGCCTTTTATGCTGTTTTGAGGCTGGAAACGCCACGATGCAGTAATGAGTCTCATTGTGCCGAAAATCATTGTGGCTAAAATCTATAAATTCTTTATTCTGAAAAGTAATTATATTAAAGGGAGATCTAAAGGACTATTATTACTGGTCACATAACCTTAACTATATAGGTGGCCGCGCGTAGCGCGGTCACTGACCTATATTACTAGTATATATATATATGTGTCCCTGTCGCGCTCGTACTCCGTGGTTTTTCAACCAAATTGGCTGATTTTTTGCATGAAGGTCCGTCTGGGTGGTGGCTCGGGACCATTTTTTGTGCTTGACGTAATTTTGCGTTTTTCGCCCAAAACCCAAATTTTTGATGTTTCAAAGTACGAAAATTCATAAATCACTGGTTTTTCAACGAAATTGGCTGATTTTTGGCAGGTACGTCCGACGAGGTGCTATCTTGAAGCTGGCAAAAGGAATTTCCGAAATATTTGTTATTTCTCAGTTTATGGCCAAAAACCTAAATTCTTGATGTTTCAAAAATTTGAACAGCCATAAATCGATGGGTTTTCGATGAAATCAGTTGAATTTTGGCGTGTACGTCTCTAATGGTGATATATTGAAGTTGATAATAGAATTTTTTGACACATTTATTATTTCTTGATTTTTAGTCAAAAACCTAAAATCTTGATGTTTCAAAAATTCAAACATCCATAAATTACTGGTTTTTCAATAAACTCAGCTTAGATTTGGCAGATACGTTTGCTGCGGCAGTATCTTAAAGCAGTTAAAAGGAATTGCTTAGCTTATTATCTGGAACAAAGGCCGCGCATCTTGGCAACAGCCGAGAGTACCTTGTTCTGAAAAAAAGTCAGAAAAGGACCCTCAGTGGGTCCCGAATAAGGCAAAATTAAGTGGGACACTGATTAAAAATTTTTGCGAAGGGTCCCGATTAGCAAAATTATTAACCAGGACACTGCCCCGAGGGTCCCGATTAGTAGTTTTGTTAAAAAGGACACTCATGTAACTTCACATTTTCCTAAGCTGAGACATTTCTGTGCCTGATGTGGTATATTGATGAATGTTTTTTGGGAAGCTGAACCTAAGGCAAAGTAAGAAAGTGATTTTTGTTTTTTAACGGTTATTATTATGTCCAATTGTTCCATGCTGCCTTGTTGTGTTTCTTTATGACAAATAATTTGAGGGAGATTGATTGCGCGAAAAACTCACTGTGTCCCCAGAGACAGAAGGCTGGGCAAAGAAGCATTCTAAAACCGTTTGCAAACATGGAAAGATGGCAAGAAACTTTGTCACGTACAGGCAACAAGGTAATATCGGCTGTGGCCAATAGATGCGCGGCCTTGAAGCTTAGCAGGGGCGGGATCCAAAACTCACTGTGTCACCAGAGACAGAAGGCTGGGCAAAGAAGCATTCTAAAACCGTTTGCAAACATGGAAAGATGGCAAGAAACTTTGTCACGTACAGGCAACAAGGTAATATCGGCTGTGGCCAATAGATGCGCGGCCTTGAAGCTTAGCAGGGGCGGGATCCAAAACTCACTGTGTCACCAGAGACAGAAGGCTGGGCAAAGAAGCATTCTAAAACCGTTTGCAAACATGGAAAGATGGCAAGAAACTTTGTCACGTACAGGCAACAAGGTAATATCGGCTGTGGCCAATAGATGCGCGGCCTTGAAGCTTAGCAGGGGCGGGATCCAAAACTCACTGTGTCACCAGAGACAGAAGGCTGGGCAAAGAAGCATTCTAAAACCGTTTGCAAACATGGAAAGATGGCAAGAAACTTTGTCACGTACAGGCAACAAGGTAATATCGGCTGTGGCCAATAGATGCGCGGCCTTGAAGCTTAGCAGGGGCGGGATCCAAAACTCACTGTGTCACCAGAGACAGAAGGCTGGGCAAAGAAGCATTCTAAAACCGTTTGCAAACATGGAAAGATGGCAAGAAACTTTGTCACGTACAGGCAACAAGGTAATATCGGCTGTGGCCAATAGATGCGCGGCCTTGAAGCTTAGCAGGGGCGGGATCCAAAACTCACTGTGTCACCAGAGACAGAAGGCTGGGCAAAGAAGCATTCTAAAACCGTTTGCAAACATGGAAAGATGGCAAGAAACTTTGTCACGTACAGGCAACAAGGTAATATCGGCTGTGGCCAATAGATGCGCCGCCTTGAAGCTTAGCAGGGGCGGGATCCAAAACTCACTCTGTCACCAGAGACAGAAGGCTGGGCAAAGAAGCATTCTAAAACCGTTTGCAAACATGGAAAGATGGCAAGAAACTTTGTCACGTACAGGCAACAAGGTAATATCGGCTGTGGCCAATAGATGCGCCGCCTTGAAGCTTAGCAGGGGCGGGATCCAAAACTCACTCTGTCACCAGAGACAGAAGGCTGGGCAAAGAAGCATTCTAAAACCGTTTGCAAACATGGAAAGATGGCAAGAAACTTTGTCACGTACAGGCAACAAGGTAATATCGGCTGTGGCCAATAGATGCGCCGCCTTGAAGCTTAGCAGGTGCTGGACCCAATAATCACTGTGTCACCAGAGACAGAAGGCTGGGCAAAGAAGCATTCTAAAACCGTTTGCAAACATGGAAAGATGGCAAGAAACTTTGTCACGTACAGGCAACAAGGTAATATCGGCTGTGGCCAATAGATGCGCCGCCTTGAAGCTTAGCAGGTTGTCGTCATGTTTTATTTAGGCCGTTTTTAAGTAATATTTCTAATTCTATTTCTTAATAATTGCTGTCATTTTGTCTGCCCTTCATGTGATTCAGGATTTCAGGTTAAGAAAAAATAGATTTCTAATGCATGGAATTAATAATAAGTAATAATATTAAGTAAAAATTATATAAAATTCACCTTTTCGCAAAATTTTCGAATTTGAAGGCCATAATTGTCAAGGTTTTTGACCATAAATCTGGAACAAATCAAAATTGTGCCAAGAAATAATGGGGTATCTGCTAAAGCGGGCAGGACAGTGCGTCAGAGCTCCGGTGGCATTGGCACGAAGGCCCCACAGCGTAGCTTAGGCTAGGCGAAGCGTAGTGGCGTAGTGGCCCGAATGCAGTCAACTTCAAACTGCGCAGTTTTATTTGTTCCATTGTTTAGTACCTCTCTCAATCTCAACTGCTGCTCAGGTAGCAGGTACATATTTGCTTTACTTTGGCGCCTGAAACCAGTTCAAACTGCACAGTTTGGCATCAGCTACCCCGCGGTGTGATGTTTTGCAGGTGCGCAGTTGAATAAATATGAGTAGTAAAGTTGGAGATTGAGCGTTCCACAAAGCAACCTGCGCGGAGCAGATGCTGGACTGGTTGTCAGCAGTCACCATAGCACATGGGTGATGCGTATTCCCGGTGGATGCCATGGCGTGTTAAGAATGTGGGGTGGGTGGGCGCACTTGGCCACCATCGGGCCTGCTCCCCAGTGCACGTGGAACGCTTTTTTCATTTTGCATGTTCAAGTGTGTTTTTTGACGACTGAAAAGTTGGCTGACTTAAAAGTTGGACGACTTAAAAGTGTTCGCAACGTACGTTTAGACCGATAGCATTTTTTGATGTTGCTCCAAAATTTTCAGTATTTCAATCATTCAATTTTTATGTTTTGCAGATATAGTTTATCTGCCGGAGCCTTGTCGCGATGTGTCTAAACTTTTTGTGCGATGGTTCTGTGTGCTATAGGTCCAAAATTTCAAATAAGTTCTGGTGCTATAGGTCCATTACCTACACCCAAACCTGTTCAAAACATATCAAAAATATTGGCTAGTTATGCGGTTATTATTAATGCGTCATGAAATACATAGAGAGATTTTCTTGCCAAAATGCAGCTATTTTTACTGAAAACCCATGAAAATATGCCGGTTCGAATTTTTGAAACATCAAGAGTTTAGGTTTTTGGTCATAAATCGGAAAATAATACAAGGTATTATCGGCTATCGCCAATAGATGCGCGGCCTTGATGCGTAGTAGGTTTGTTGATTGTTGGCTTTCCCAAAGAATTCAAATGTGACACAAAGAAAGAAATGTCCAGCTTGATGAGGAATGCACTAAACTGAATCTACGGCCCCTACGTTTCGCCTAGCATGCTTCGCATGCTAGCCTACGCTCCGGGGCCTCCGCACCCATGCCCTCCGGCCTATGTACGGAGCTCTGACTGCCCTGCCCTCCGCGGCAGGCCGCCTTAAAAAACAAAAAGGGCTAAGTTTTTACTGAAATAAACAAAACTGAGTGTCATTTTTAACAAAACTACTAATAGGGACCCTCGGGGCAGTGTCCTGGTTAATAATTTTGCTAATCGGGACCCTTCGCAAAAATTTTTAATCAGTGTCCCACTTAATTTTGCCCTATTCGGGACCCACTGAGGGTCCTTTTCTGACTTTTTTTTCAGAAAAGCTTGATTTGCACCCGATCTACTGGGGCTAAATGCAAAATTCCAACTGTGGGCGAATGAGAAGGCTTCCAGCAATCGTGTGGCGTTGGATTTTGCGCCTAGCTGCTCCAGGGCCTGAGCTATCCATCATCAAAGTGCAGGGTCCCGTTTAGTGGACCATTTTTAGAAGTGTCCAGAGGGTCCATTCAGTGTCCTGAGTGTCCTGAGTGTCCTGGGTCCCGAATAGGACATACAGCCGTTAATTTCAGAATGAAAAATAAATTTTCATGGATTGTAAAGTTTATTGACCTATTCTCAGAGGCAGAAGAAGGGAATTTGAAAGAGAAAGAAGATGGGAACGATGAGGTTGGTGAGATGGGGCAGAGCAGAGGCGAGTCGTCGCATGGTGTCGGGAACCATGGCTCTGGACTCTGCCAAGACCTCCTCCTGCTTCTTCACCTCAAAACTTACCCACATTCTTTCTCATCAGCTCAATAGGGCAGATGCACTGAACCCTGTAAGGATCTGCTCCCTCACTTTTCATCTCCGCCAGTTTACCCTCCAGGCTTTTTGCTTCTGCTTCGTAGGACGATTTCTCCTTCAACAATCTGCAAGATTCCCATTTTTTACCAATTGCGTCGAAATTTGAGAATATGACACCTCTTCACGACGCCGGTCTTGATCCGCAGCTGCTTTACGCGGGCGTCTGCCATCTTCTTCCTTTATCACAATGCTTTGGCTGCAACTCCGCTTTCTTCTTTCCCTTATCACCAAACCCAGCGCACTCCATTTCACCTTGGCAACAATGCCAAACCTTTCCACCAAAATGTTCTAAGAAGGGTACAGGTATTTCAGCAGTTTGTTTATAGACAAGAAATGCATAGTAGTGTGTACTTTAACTTCTAAAAAAAGTGTGCAATTGAAACAAAGCCTACTTCGAGAAAAGCAAAAAAATTGCCGCATTGCTCTAGTCCATGAAACGATTCTTCCTTGCAGCAGCAAAAAATGTTTTATGCAACAATGTACATTTATTAAGTCCAATGACGAAAAGACTGTTAAAGGCTGTGGGATGACGGAAATATCATTGGGTCATGAGAAAAGGGGCTGAGTCACGGTTCCTTTCGCTCATTGAGTTACAAACTGCGCAATTCTTACTCCATCTAAATAGCACTCATTGCCCGCCAATTTGAAGATAATGCTCGGTCCAAACATTCTTCCTCGTATTTGTCAACAGTCATTTACTTGACACTCGTTGCCCAATTTACAAAGCATGAAAAAAGATTCAACGCGCTGCGAAACTTGTTAGAAAAAGTCTAAATAACTGTCCATTTTAGAATCGAATATAATTTTCGGTTCGTCTCAATCAAATGACATTCATCAATTTCCACCTAAATAAATTGTATGATTTTTAAAGGGTTGTGGACTGCGCAAGGGAGGGCAGGGCTCCATTTGACACTCAGGCAGTTGGCCAGTAATTGGAATGGCTGCCCGGCCCTTCGAAGAAGGGCCCCAACGAGTCCGCCCCTCTTCCCTCCCATCTCCCCCTCTCCTTCCATCTCCCCCTCCTCCCATCCCCTTTCGCCCATCCCCCTCCTCTAGGCCGAGTGAGAGGGAAGGGGAGAGAGGGTGTGGGGAGATTGAAAGGTGCGTACTTGGCCCTCCTGCCCCGCCTCTGCCGCTAGACACTGTCGCCTTGCCCCGCGCACTCCTCCGCAAAAAACACAACCACCCGTCCTCCATCCCGCCCAGCCCTATTTCCAAGCACTGGCCCCAAGGACTACACCGCCTTCGTCGCCATGAGGTTAGCTCTTTTTCTCCTCAACTCTCCCCGCTCAATGCCTCGCAATTGAGTTTGCGCGCAAACAATCCAAACTTCTGCCAGCAGGCGCCTCTGCTTCTCTTGTTTGCGCAGTGTCTGCCACAACTCCAAACACTTTTCCTTTAAAAAAACTCATCCTTCCACTCTCGGCGCATTCATATTTCATGCGAAAATGGACTGAGCATAATCGCGATTTGTTTCTTTCATTAGCTAAAGCTAAAAGCCTGTTGTACTGAAGGGTGAGAAGAGTTAAAAGGAAGATGTGTGTAGGTGTAATTTGAGCTTCTCCTAGCATTTGCATCGCCCATTTGTGCTTCGCTTGCCGCGCCTGACTAAGCAAGCTTTCCCAGCCTCGGCGAAGCTTTTAGGTTTTCTATCCAGAGACATGTGTGTTTGTGGAGAGCAGTGAGCAAGGCGTGGAGAGTAGTCGCCTGCTCTGATTCACCTTTCTCTCCTCTCTGTCCAGAGCAGAGCCAGTCCATCAGTTCATCGCGCTCACTTGGGAGGCTTTATAAAGGTGGCGGATGGTGGAGCGAGGGCAGATGTTTTCAAGGAAGGCCCCACTACTGTTTGAAGAACGGTCTTGTGGCGATGCGACCTAGAATGACAGCCTATTCCGCATCGCGCACCGCAGATTGTTCCTTCCCTTTTTCCCACCTCCCCAATTTCTCTTTACCTCGGCGCCTCGGCATTACATTTATTTTTATGCCTGTTTTAGGAGCATGAGAAAATTTTCTCCATGTTTGCCAGGTACCAGCCAGTTGGATTGTGTAAAAATATTTCAGTTCCCAGATGCAGGAGGCATTGGGAACACTTTTTGTGCTCTTTCTTTGGTCTCTGGTAAGAGGGGGCGGTGAATTCTGAGGGGCTGGCTGAGGTCCTTTGTAATATTCTCTGGACGCTGCTGAGAGTGGGCAGGCGGATGCAAGGATTTGAGGATGTGGTGGAGAGTGTAGAGAGTGTGAGGTGGGGGCGTGGGATTAGCGAGCCTTGAGAAAGGGTAAGGGTTCAGTAGTTCTACGCGCATGAAGTCCAGGAGAGGTCAGGAAAGGAGGGGTAAGGAGGGGAGGGAGGGAGACCATCTGGCAATGCCCCGCTCTTTCTCTCTCTTTGCACACGCCCTCTCCTCCTCCTCCTCCTCCTCCTCCTTGCCCCTTCTGCATCTGTTTTCTGGCCTCCCCTCCTTCTCCAATCATGGCCGGGGAATCGAAGCCGGACTCAGCTCTCCTTTCACATGGAAATCTTTCGCCTCCTTTGCTCCCCAGGCTCAGGGGAAGCCCAATTGAGCCAAAATATGCCCCATAAGCAGAGACTTCAAAAAGGTTGCTGAGAGCTAGAAAAGTGTGGGAAAACAGGGAGCAGAAGGGTAGGGAGTGGGGTAAGAAGAAGTTGTAGGCGGGCGGGGGGCGACAGGCGGTGAAGTCTGTTGAGAGCTTGGGAATGGCATTTGAGCGGCCTAAAAATGCTCGGCCTAAAACATTTGGTGGGGAGGCTAGAATCTGACGGTTGGCAAGCTGGCTGGATTAGCTGGGTGAAGAAAGGTCGAGGGAGGAAGAAGCTTCTGCTGACACCTACTCCATCAATCACACTCAGATTCTGACGAATGACTCTGGGGCCAGAGAGGAAGTGTTAGGAGGAGGAGTGCCAAGAAACACACTAGGCCCCGGCCTAACCTTCCTACTATACATCCCTTGGAGCTGGCAATGTTAGAGGGTGGGAGGAGAAAGTTGAGTCGGCGGGAGGGAACCATGCATAAGTGGCGGCGGGCTGGCATTAATATGCATCGGGTGAAGGTGGAGTTGGTGAGGGGAGGGTTGGAGAGGGGGTTGGAGGGGTGAGACAGTGAGAGATGGAAAGGGCAGACTGGCCTGATGACCCAGATTATGGGTGGGGGGGGGGGGGGGGGCGAGGGGGTCCCGTTGGGATCAGGGCTGCAGTGGAGGGTGGTTTGTGGCGGAGGGCAAATGGCACTCTCAGACAGTCCGCCTGCCAACACTGCCTAATTCGCCCTGACGCTGAGACGCTGCCAGACCGACGGTCAACGCCCACCATCCTACCCTCCCTACCCAATTCCGGTTCCCTCACCCACCACCACCACCACACTCCTCTGCCCACCAACATACACTCCTCTCATCTCACCTTTCTTCCATGCCACCAGGCTCTGGATATTTTGAGCAGGGCTCCTTTCGTTGCTGTTATTGGGCTCTGGCCTAGGTAGAGTCGGAAAGCCCTTTGATCCTATCATTCTATAATTCTTTAACTTTTGTCTCTTGCCTTTCTGTTCATTTGACATTGTTTCACGCGCTTTTCCTCAGTTCGCTGTTAGCGCCCCTCTTTTCCGATAATGTGAAGGTAAATATTTGCCTTGGTATTTTCACGCTTTGCGCGTGCTTCTCAACGGCTCAAGCACTTGCTGCTTTTTATTTCTACCCCGTATCTACTTCCTCTTTATTTCTAAAACTTCCAACAGAGTATAGGCTTGTGAGCTACTACTGAAAGTAGGCAGGCAGAGCAAGCAAACTTGTAGCGTGCAGAAGGTGTGGAAGCAGGGCGCGTGCGTGTTATTGGCCGTTTTTGTTTGTCCAAGGCTCTCTAGCAGGGCGTGAAATCCAGCCCTCCACTTCCTCCAACACCCGCCGCCCTTCCTCCTCCCTCCTTCCCTCCCTTCCTCATCCCTCCCTCCTCCCAAGCCAAGCGCTCAGCTCCCCTTCCCTCCCGTTCTGATGGAATTAATCTCCGCCCGCCTCCAGCCGTTTCAGCCTCCAACCCGGCTCATCTCTGCCGCCTACCTAGCTGATTTATCGTCCCGCCTTTGCCCCGGCCATCCTTGGAGCCACTCAGCCCTCCCTCCGCCCCCATCCATTTGTGATGTTTGGCCCCCGCCCTGGGACATTGAACCATCCTCTCTCCTCTCCTCTCCTCTCCTCTCCACTACCCCTCCCCCATCATCCCTACCCTCACAAGGTCAGGGCACTATAAGACCACCCGCTCATCCACTAATACCCGCGGATGAATATTTGATGCCCTCTGTCTGCCCAATACTCCCCGCTCCCTCACTCCTCCACCTTCACTCCCCTCCACTGCCAGCGCCACTCATGCATGCCTTTCCTTCCAGCCTCCTCTTCCCCCCCGGCGCCACTTAAGCCTCTCACTTAGCGGCGGAAGGCAAGGCTCCCTGCTCTCTTCTACCAGCCCCCCGCCAACTTGGTCAGCCCACTTGAGCAGTACTAATGTAGCGCAGTGGGCCTAGTGAGAAGGCTTAGAGGGGCATTGAAGGGGCGGAAATGGGCGGCATAAAGGCGGCTCCTGAGGGCGGGTAGGAAGGAGCGGTGGAGGGAGGGAGACAAGTGGGGTGCAGTATTGATCCCTGCTCCTTCCGCTTCTCTCGCCTGCCAGCCGTTGCTGATAACCGGCCTCATTTAGGGCCTCCCCCTTGCCTTTTCATCATGATACGCTTGTAGCATATCTCTCTATCCGCAACACCCTGGCGCCCCCCACCAAGCCTCCTAGTCGCAGACCATTTCTAGGAGGCAAAATAGTATAGTCGACCGCTAGTAGTAGTGGTAGGCGAAATGTAGTTGGTATTGAAGTTGGAGTGGAGGGCAGAATGCGGGGCCCCGGAGGGAATGAGATCGGGGAGGAAGTGGTGAAGCCAGCCCAGCCTGTCGCCAAGCTCGCATCTCTTTTTGGCGGCTCCGTCGTCGCCCCCGCCACCCTACCCCCACCAAAGGTTATCATCCTTCTTTACAACCATAAAAGGGTCTCCGTATTCATGTTTGATTGCTGGCACGCGTAGGGGAAGGGGGGCCAGTGTTTGGTTGTGGAATAGATTGGCGATGGCTTTGTGTGCTGGTGTCAGGCTGGCGGAGTGGTTGAGAGTGGGCTGGAGCGGAGGGGAGGGGAGGGAAAACAAACGCTGCTGAACGGGGGTGTCTCTGCAAATGGGGAGTTAGAAAGGGGGGGTACCCAGAAGCTTCAATGAGCTGGCCGTTTCTTCGCCACTCTTTGTTCTCCGCCCGTGCCTCTAGCCCCCGTCCGCCCCTGCTCAGCTCATCCCCACTCTCACTCCCATCCCCTCAAACTCAGTCCATCAGGCGCAAAGAGAGAGAAGCGAACCCGGGCCCTCATGCCCTCTTCACACTCCCTCCTCCACCAAACCCCACCCCAAATGCTCCTGATTAGCTCACTGGAGAAGGTGTGTGGAGTGAGAGTGCTAAAATTGCGGGATAGGAGTGGTAGACATGGGATGAATTGAAGGTGATCCGGGCGGAGGAGATGGCAGCGGAGGAGGCTGAGTCCGCCCGCACCCGCTTTTCATCCACCAAGGCCCTCTTCCAGAGCCTCGAGAAGGCCGCACCCAACCCTCCTCTTTCCGCCAGAACATTGTCTCCTCAGGTTTACCCATTTCTTCCACTTTTCTCCAAATATGCGATAAATTTAAACAAAAAGGAGAAGCGAAAATGTAGAATAACATGCATTGCAGGCTCCTGTAGCCTCGCCACTGGAGGCGGAGAAGACTCGATCGGTGGGAGGCCCGACAGTAAATGGGGAGCAGAAGCGCCCCGTTGCAAAGCCGGAGGCAGCGCCTCGAAAGGCTGCCCCACCGCCGCTCCCTCCCAAGCCCTCCAAACTCCCACTCAAGCCCCCCTCCACCAGCAGCCACCGCGACGCAGAGCTCTCCGAACTCATCGCCGACAGCCACGCTGCCCTTGGCCAAACCTGCTCCGTTTGCACCCCCTTCTACCAATTGAGAGTGTATTGGAAGAGAAAGGGTGCAGGGCAACGGAGTGCCGCGCGGCGATTCTCCGCTGACAGAGATGACGAAGCGCTTCAACGATCTCGTCTCTGACCTGGAGAAGATGAACGCCGAGACCAGCACTCCATCCTCCAACACCGCTCCTCGCCAGCCCATACCTCCTCTCAGCTCCCCCCGCCCTACCCATCGCTACCCGCCCACCATGTCCCTCACCCAAAGCCTTCATGCCGAGGTTTCAAGCAATTCGATCTTCTCGCCAAGTCTAGTTGTTCATTAATCATTGAGTTCTAATCGTCAAGGTTTTGAGCGATAAAAAGTGGTGAATTGTAGGCTGGACGAGAGAAGCCGAGCAGTTTGTACGAGCCGTACTGGCGACAGCAGAGCTGGATGGCCAGACGCTTCGGCCTGGAAAGCCCCACGCCTCCTTCTACCAACAACACCAACACTCACCCTGGTCCCCCCATCATCTCACTCTTTCCAAACTATCACCAGCAGTCCGCCGACACGCCTGACGAATGTGGCCCATCAGAGAGAGCCGCGCAGCAATTGGCGAGCGGGAAAATAGCCCATTCCTCCTCTCTCCGCTCATTCCCAGCCTATGCCGGCCGCCGCTCTCAGAAGCTCTCTCTCTCTCTCCTTCCCGCATATTCCCTCCCGCATGCAAAAGGACATGGAAGGGCACAGGCCTTAGCCGCTCTATGCCTTAGCCCCCCTCTGACTCCCACACGCGCCACCCCTAATCTCCTTTCACTATCCCAGCCTCTGCAGTCCAGCCTTAGCTCCCGTGCCATACACACTGAGCCTTATTTGCTCTAGCCGCACCCTCCAGACGCCTGAATCTCGGTAGACGAATCTCAGCTATAGTGCTGGTGATAAGATAAGCATCAGCTGTGAAAAGCGGGTGTACTCCGTTTGTGCACGCTTACAAAGAAAGCAGCGGTTGGACAAGTGAGCTGGATCATATTCACCTGCCCCAGGCCTCCATTACGCATGCATTAGGGGCCAGTGAGTTTTTTCCTAGGACTAAGACTGAAGGGCAGGTATGCAGTGTGGGAAGCGAAGGGCAAGTGTCACTCTTTTTGCCTTTTTTCCTTCGGGAGCCGCACTGCAGGATCTAAGGGAGGGTTGGACTTGGCCCCCTTAGGAGCGCATGCTGTTTGTCGAGTCGGGGAGGCAAATTGAGACCCAGTGCAAACAGAGCTCCTGCTCTCCCCCCTCATGGACTGCGGCATGAGGCGACCTCCTGGCTTCCGGGAGGAGGGGAGAGGGGAGGTAGGCTGGAGGGAGGGAGGATCTGTCCGCCTCTTCGTCTTACAGCAGGCGCCGAAGTCGTTGAGGTCTTTTTGCCGGGAGCCTTTTTCTGGGCGGGCAGGGGAGCAGGTGTGTGCTGGCGGGTGGCGGTGTGGGGGTAAAAGGAGAGCGTAAAACTGTGAGGCCTTGAGCGGTGTGGCGGGCTTGGAGAGCGGCGGCGATCGGACAAGGCAGAGTCAACAGAGGAGAGCCTTGGAGCAGGAGAGCCGCTTGTCGCCCCTCCTCCCTCCTTCCCCTCCACCCCCACCACCCACACCCCACCCAAACCCTCTAGTCCAGCGCGATATTTAGAGCTGCTGGGGAAACAGCCCCTCGCATCCACACAACCCTACACCCTCCTCCAGACCCTTGTCGACAGCCCCTGCCAACCTTTTCCTTTACGGCCACCCACCTTCTACCTTCTCATGCCCCACTGCGCTCCTCTCAGCTTCTCGCCTGCAATGGAGCTTGAAGCATAACTGCTAAGTGTGTTTCAGAGAAATCGAGCGGGGTCAGCTGCAGTGCTTCGATGGCGACTACACTGGCATCTGCTCCGCCGCCCACCTCCTCCCCCGCACCTCCCAAAGCTACCACCTACGCCCTCTTCCGGACCACGAAGACGCCCAAGGAGGACACTCCTGTCAGCTACCTCTCCGCCCATTTCATGATGGAAAGGAAGTAGAGGTGGCCTGCAGGAGCGGAGTGAAGTGGAGAAGGGTGGGGGGAGTGAGGACAGCGGATTCGCCTCCGTCTCCCACCAGCCGCCGCCTCCTCCTCCTCAGCCTGTGGTCCAGGAGCCCCCGCCACCTCCGTCACCTCCACAGCCTCCTGCCAAGCCTCAACCGGAGCCTGTGGAGGCAATGACGCCTCAAGAACAGGCCATGCTTCTATCCTCGTAACCAATTCCTGGCTTTCCAACGGCTTGTCTAATTGGGATTGGAAATAAAGGACATCGCGTAAGGAAGTGCCGACGGTGGGAGGCGGAAGCATGGAGCATCAGCAGATGCCCCTTCACACAGCCCTCCACTTGCCCATGGACGAAGCCACTAAACGCCTCTCCTCCGCCTCCCTGGAGTCCGGCCTACTCGAGCCTCCTTCACACGCCAGTCACCAGCCCCTACTCTCCCCCAAAAGGGTTCACCCTCTCTCTCTCTACACCCTCTCTCACCTCGCTCTACCTTACCTCTCCAATGGCAATCATTTGAATCATTGCTAAATTATGGACCGAATTATAAAGCAGAAAAAAACAAAAAAATATTCTTGATAATGCTGAATGATGACTAAAGTGAATGGTTGTGACAGGGCGGGGTGCCGTCGGAGGTGCAATGGCTGGGGGACGGTCACTTCTGGGTGGAGGTGGCGGGGCTGGGTGCGGAGGACGAGGACGCGTTGCCCCCCGACGCCCCCTTCCACGTCCCCACACGCGTGGCATTCTCGTCCAAGCCCATCCGCGTCTACAGCACCCACTCCGAGGACGACTACGACCGCCGCAACAACGACATCGACCCAATCGCCGCCTCCGCCGAGTACGAGCTGGAACGACGACTGGAGAAAATGGACGTTTTCGATGTGAGCACTTTTCCTGTCTCTGATCAACCAATGGCTCAGTTAATCATTTCATTTGGGTACGGGCCAGGCGCAATGGTAGATGAGTGATGCTGTAGGTGCTGGTGGAGAAGGGAAGCGAAGGCCTGGGCTTCTCCATCATCGGCATGGGGGTGGGCGCAGACGCAGGGCTGGAGAAGCTCGGCATCTTCGTCAAGAGCATCACCCCCGGCGGCGCCGTCGCCAAAAACGGCCGCATCGAGGTCTGCGATCAGGTCAGCTCCCCCATTCACTCTGTCATCTACCAGACGTACTAGGATACGTGAGGCATTGCAGATCGTGGAGGTGGACGGAGTGACTCTGGTGGGCGTGACGCAGGCCATGGCGGCCAACGTCCTCCGCTCCACCAAAGGCTCCGTCTGCTTCACCATCGGACGCGAGAAGAGCCTGGAGAACTCCGAAATAGCCGCCCTCATCCGCCAGTCCCTCGACGCCGACCGCCTTCGCACCCAGCACCTACCTCAGCCCAACGACGTTCCCTCTTCAATCTTCTCCCTCCCTCTTTTCAGCAGCAGCTGGCCCTGGCTTTACAGGCAGTGTGGATGGCGGGCGGTCGCAATGGCTACGAGAGCACCGGCAGTGAAGAAGGCTCCTCCACCACCCCCGTCCCCACCACCCCTTCCGACACTACGCCCACCTCTGCCAAGCCCGTGGCGCCGGCCGGCGAGGACCCAACCACACCCACCGAGCTACTCGCCCAGCCTCAGCTCGACCAGCTCATGAGTCAGCTTCGCCAGGTAGGCTCTTTGCCTTTCTTGGCCTTTCCCGCACGTTGCTCCTTTCTTGCCACTCAACCAGCCCCACACACACACGCTCTATGCATTGCAGCGCTGAGGACTTTCTCTCTTCAGTTGCTAGGTTGATGTAGTGAAGTGGAGTGAAGTGGTGTAGCGCACCCTGAAGCCATCCATTCTATCCTCCCTGCACAAGTGTGTCCTGCAGTCCCAAGAGGAGGAGGAGGAGGAGGAAGAGGAGGAGGAGGAAGAAGAGAGGGAAGCGGAGGAGACAGCAGACGAGGAGGACGACTACACTGAGGATTCCTCGGATGAAGAGCCTGTCAGCAATGTATGCGCCCCACCTAGCCTTACTGCACTATCATCCTCAGTTGGCATGTCAATGCAATGCGAAATGGTCGACTAGGAAAAGTGATAGTAGAGGAGTGATGATAGAGGGGGAAGGATTGGCTGGCGAGTGGGGCTGTTGCAGGCGTTCAGGAGCGGAGAGCGGAGTGCCAGTTATGACCTCACCAACCATCATAACCTCACCAACCATCACCATGACCACATCAACCACCAGCATCAACCCCCCTCCGCCCTCCTCCAACACCCACCTCCGCCGCCTGCCTACGCCATGGTTGGCCTGCCCACACCCCAACCCCACGTCCTCCGCTTTTACTAGAAGCTAACACACTAACCCTTGCTTGCGCTTTTCCAGATTCTCTCCGTTGATCTAACAGACAAATTTGACACCTTTTCATGTTCCTTTGAAGTTACTACGTCTGGCACAAATTTTTAGCCAAAAAGAATGATTGGGGAAGAAAATAAATAGAATGAAAGGAATGAAATACTGCAGGGCTCAGCGCCAGTGAACTCTGTGGAGGTGAAGACAACGGGACCGACGAGATCGATGGTGTCGGCAGCGTCAGGGGCTTCGGTGGTGTCGGGGGCGTCGGAGGATTCGTCGTCATTGGGAGGGTCGGTGGGTGGTGAGGGAGGTGAGAGCGGGGAGGCGTCCATCCGAGCAGCCATCAAGCGTCTGGAGGAGGAGATGAAGGACATCCGCTCCCAGGCCTCTCGCTACCAGGCCCTGCTCAACGACAGCCAGGCTCAGTGCGAACAGCTGGAGCACAAGTACGAGGACGCCAAACGCCTTCTCAAGGACTACCAGGTTTGCACTCCGCTTCTTGTTTTCCTCCTCTCATTGTTATTGACAGGATTTCTTTGAGGACCGAGAGAAGGACCTGCTGGAGCGGGAAGCGGATCACCTGAGCCAACTCAGAGCCAAAGACAGCCACTACGCATCCGTTATCTCCGGCATGCGCTCTCAGGTTCATCATCACAATCCCTTTCTATAACCACGTTCTAACTATCACATCCTCCTCCAGGTGCTAGAGCTGGAAAAGCAGCTCGGGGACCAGCAGGCTAAGCGAACCAGTCTGGTGGAGGCACAGCTGAGCGAGCTGCAAGCCCAGCTGGCCCGAGAGGTGGAGCGAAAGCGATCCACCGGCGGACCCATCCCCATCGTTCACATCCCCTCCTCCGCCTCCTCCACACCCGCATCCACCCTACCCACCGCATCCTCCTCCTCCTCCTCCTACGCCCAACACCAGCACCAACTACCGCCCTCTTCCGACATCAGCCCAGCACTGGCCTACCAGCCCCAGGCTGCTCGCAAGCCCCCCACGCCCTCCTCCGCCCCGCACAAGACCACTGTCGCCGTCAGCTCCAGCCTGGAGTCCGAGGACTCCGCCCAGCAGCCCTTCCCCGTCCCTCACACCCAGCCCCTCGACTCCTCCCAGGCCCGGGCCAAGGCCGACGCCGTCCGCCAAAGCCAGGTCCTCCCTCTTTCCCTTCAAGAGGTGTGGAAGTCGGTAATGATGGATGATGATGTTGAGGTGATGAGCGCTCGCCAGCTGCCGTCGAGAAGGGGCGACGTGGAGGTGCTGGACATCTGCCACCACCACGATGGCCACTCCCACAGCCTCCGCGTCCCCTACTCCGCCGTCGGTTGGTCCCCTTCCTCCCGCCTTCCGTCCTCTGTCCACACCGCAGACACTAATCTGGAGAGCAATAAGAGAGAGAGCAGTGGAGTGGGTGCAGGCTGTGTTCCTCACCCTTTCGTTCCCTTCCTCCTTCTCTCACTGTAGTTGGTTTGGCGCTAGCGGAGTTTTTTCGGGGCTTCCTGTTGCCTAAACTGCCTGCCTCGCCCCTCCTGCTCACCTACTAGACCTACTGCAGCAGCGCAGGGCATCTTCCAGACCAACTCGCTTCCTGTGCCCTCCACTCCTCACACCGCCTCTTGCAGCCTCCGAGGATGCCGAGGGGACTCCTCTGGAGGAGGAGAGTGCGATGGCGGGCGGCGGGGACGCGGCTGTGGCCAGCTCCTCCCTCCTCTCCTCCTCCATCCCAGCCTCCTCCACCCCCTCCACCGTCTCCACGCCCTCCGCCATGTCCGCCTCTCCCGGACTCACCCCCCGGCGGCCGCACGGACTCCCAGCCTTCTTCCGCCGCTCCCCTGGACCCAGTAAGCCTTCCTCTCCGCCCCGCACGCGCACCAGCTCACCACTCTGCTACCTTTCCCACCACCTACATCACTTCGCAGTCCCCCATGCACCGTTTCCCAAACCCAGCCGTCGTCTTTGCTATCTATGCCCCGCTAGACTTCATGGCCCCGTTTTTTGATTGCTGATAGGAAACGGTTTGCAGAGGAGCTGACCATTGCCCGCGACGCGGAAATCGTTCACGTAAGCTTCTTGGAGACTTAGAAGAAAGATAGTTTTGGTGAGGAGTGGAAGGAAAAAGGGCGAAGAGGTAGAGAGAAGGGCAGATGATGAGTGAGGGGCATTGGAGGCATTGGACGTGCTGCACTGGAGCTGTGACGACGTGTGCCGCTTCCTGAAGGCCCTGGGCCTGGAGAAGTACATTCCCGAGTTCACCGTCAACAAAGTCGACGGCGGCAAATTCCTCCAGCTGGACGGCAACCGTCTTAAGGTCAACTCCCCTTCATTCTTCATGGATGATGAGCGCTTAGAGCTGCTGCAGGCGATGGGAGTGGGGAATGCGAGTGAGCGAGGGGTGCTGAAGAAGCGGGTGAAGGAGGTCAAGGCTCGCATCGAGCGGGAGCGGAAGGCCATCGAGCGGGAGAGTCGCTCCGCTGCCAAGGCACAGGCCAAACGATCCACCTCCAAGCGCCGATGACCTTTTCATGTCCTTCTTCCCCCTCTAACCTCCATATCCCAACTGTACATATGCCATGCATCCCTCAGTAAGCCCAGTATTCAAGTCCCCCTGTTCAGCTCATGCCCCCTCTCTCCTCCCCTGATTGCGATTCTGCATCTGCCAAAATGGAGCATCTGTGTTCCCCAGCCAGGCTACAGCTGCATTTCGTTGATTAAGTTATGGCGGCGCTGTCTGTTGATGAAATCTCCGCCAGCTTTTCTCCAGCTTCTCCACTTCCACTGCGGTGCTGCACTTTGCCTGAATTGCTAGTTGCCGTAGTGGCTAATTATCTACTCTCTGCTCCATATGGACAAATCAAAATGGATCAACCTACATTGCACAATGCTCTTCTATCTTAAATATTGACTCCTTCATTTTTCCATTGTTAGGAATGGTGTTGAATAAAGCCGACTTCATGTTTGACATTTGGTAAAATGACAACTGGTAATATATTTAACAAAATTGGATGATTCGATTTGCGGTGGTCAGCCGTTAGGCAGCGGGACCCCCTGGTTTGGCTGTGGTTTAGCTCCAGTTGGCAAAGCTCACCAAAAACTAGAATGCTAGAAGGAAGCGGGACCAGTTTAGTCCATCTAGAGCCCCGAAGAACAGCCGACAGGAAAACGAGAACATGTAATCAAGTTGTAGCAGTGTCACAAGGCAAAGTCTCGCGGGACATGCATTACAAGCTGAAGTTGACGGTGAACACGGTAAAGTTGCAAGAAACTGATGAAATGAAAACTGGTGAAATAAACTGCTGAAATGAAACTGGATGCGGATGAGGTTCACTGCTTGTGGCGATTGGTGATGTTTTTCGGGGTCGTTGAGGCGAGGGCGAGTCCACTACGAGTGATTATGGGTGCGGTGGCAACGTCCGGGTGTGCAGAGGATGCGGCCTTCAATGTCCCTTCTCTCGCATTCCCAGCTGTGTAGGAAGCGAAAAGGGGCAGGGAAAAACCTGGGGGATGCTGGAGCCGGGACTGTTGGAGCGGCTTCGCTCGCGGGACGGGGCGGCTGGCCAACAAAGCCCTCGTGCTGGCTTTGTAGAGTCTGCAAACTCCATGCAATGGGGTGCACTGAAGACACAGACGATGAGGTGGAGGGAGGTAAGCAGAACGCGTTCAAGGGCTCGAGCCCTGTGCTCCGCCTTCTCCTTCTCCATGATGGGCTGCATCAGCTGTTTGTAGTGATTCGTGGCGGAGCTTTTGTCCACCTTCTCCATCTCGCGCCTCAAGCAAAGCTGAAAGGGTTAGAAGAAAAGCAAAATGTACTATGAACTTGATGTGGGTGATCTTGCGCTCGAGCTTCTCGATGGCCTCCCGCTTGCTCCGCGCCTCCTTGTCCTTGCTGAGAGGGTCGCAGTCCGCCGTCAGCTTGGCCTGCAAAGCAAAGTCTCCAGGGCCTGCAAGGCAGAGCAGGGCAGGTTGAACAGGTTGATAGTGAGTGTGCTATGGGATTGAAAACTCGGTCACGGGCCCTGCTCCGCAACTCGGCCGCTTTCTTTTCTTTGATTCCCTGAAGCCGAGGGCCGTAGATCTGACGGCCAGAGTCCTTGTCTATTTTGCGCAGCCCCTTCCTCAATGGATGCTGGAAGGGTTAGGGGACAAAGAGTATGAAGGCCTTGGGCACTCACTCCAAGGACAGCACCTTCCGTTGTGCTTTCTCCAACTTATCTCGCTTCATGCGCCCTCCTTTCTCCTTACTTTTCGGGTCGTAGTTTTCCTGGGCCTCCGTCTTCAAAGCATGGCCTCACACTGAGAGGGAATAGGACTGATATTGCGGAAGATGCAACAAGCTCTTTCTTGGCTGCTTCGTAGCTGGACCAGTTGTCGTCGTCGGCGCGGTCAGAGTAGAGATTGTAGTCGTGGGTGTCGGAGTTGGGACCGTTGTTGTCCAGGGCTTCCAGCTCGGAAATGCGATTCCGCAGTAGTGCCAAGCGCTGAAGAAAATGATTGAGAGGAGGGGGGAAGGAAGGAGAGCAGAGGCTTGTCTCCTCGCATTGCCGCTTTTCCCGCTGCGCGACATCCAGCGTCATCGTCGAGATCTCCATTGATTCTTCCACTGTCTTCAGCCTACAGGGCCGCTTCTGAAATATCTGTAATTATTAAAACGCACGCATTTGTCTTACCCTAATGCCATCGTAGCTGTTCGTAATATGAAGGAAGGCTGCCTTGGTTTAACCAGAGCCTCTCTTTGTTTGGATCAAGTCCAGAGACATGCCACCAAAGCTGTCGACTGCCAGCAAAGCTGTCGACTGCCACCAAGGCCACCCCTAGCACACTGCCAAGGCAAGCATCAACTGGCTCTGCGGTCAACTCATGCCCATTCTCAGCCCCTCATCCAGGAGTCCCCCATTCCCCGCCCCATAGCTCCCCTCACCTCACGCCAATTGACTTTCCAAACGCCTTTTATCCTCCCTGTCCAGCGCCTCCTTCAGGTCCAGCAGGACCTCGTTCCTCCGCACAGTTCCATGCTTCCAGCGCTCCTGCAAAAGTTGGCCAGCGCATTGCGGCCCTGCAACGGGGGGATGCATGGAGGAATAACCGCCTCCTGTCCTGTCTCCTCCTCTCCCTCCCTGAACACCAGCAACTCTTCGCTGTCCAGAGCCTGCTGCAGATACGTCTCCATTTGGTCGAAGTAGGGCAGCGCTCCTGCAAGAGTTGGCCAGCGCATTGCGGCCCTGCAACGGGGGGATGCATGGAGGAATAACCGCCTCCTGTCCTGTCTCCTCCTCTCCCTCCCTGAACACCAGCAACTCTTCGCTGTCCAGAGCCTGCTGCAGATACGTCTCCATTTGGTCGAAGTAGGGCAGCGCTCCTGCAAGAGTTGGCCAGCGCATTGCGGCCCTGCAACGGGGGGATGCATGGAGGAATAACCGCCTCCTGTCCTGTCTCCTCCTCTCCCTCCCTGAACACCAGCAACTCTTCGCTGTCCAGAGCCTGCTGCAGATACGTCTCCATTTGGTCGAAGTAGGGCAGCGCTCCTGCAAGAGTTGGCCAGCGCATTGCGGCCCTGCAACGGGGGGATGCATGGAGGAATAACCGCCTCCTGTCCTGTCTCCTCCTCTCCCTCCCTGAACACCAGCAACTCTTCGCTGTCCAGAGCCTGCTGCAGATACGTCTCCATTTGGTCGAAGTAGGGCAGCGCTCCTGCAAGAGTTGGCCAGCGCATTGCGGCCCTGCAACGGGGGGATGCATGGAGGAATAACCGCCTCCTGTCCTGTCTCCTCCTCTCCCTCCCTGAACACCAGCAACTCTTCGCTGTCCAGAGCCTGCTGCAGATACGTCTCCATTTGGTCGAAGTAGGGCAGCGCTCCTGCAAGAGTTGGCCAGCGCATTGCGGCCCTGCAACGGGGGGATGCATGGAGGAATAACCGCCTCCTGTCCTGTCTCCTCCTCTCCCTCCCTGAACACCAGCAACTCTTCGCTGTCCAGAGCCTGCTGCAGATACGTCTCCATTTGGTCGAAGTAGGGCAGCGCTCCTGCAAGAGTTGGCCAGCGCATTGCGGCCCTGCAACGGGGGGATGCATGGAGGAATAACCGCCTCCTGTCCTGTCTCCTCCTCTCCCTCCCTGAACACCAGCAACTCTTCGCTGTCCAGAGCCTGCTGCAGATACGTCTCCATTTGGTCGAAGTAGGGCAGCGCTCCTGCAAGAGTTGGCCAGCGCATTGCGGCCCTGCAACGGGGGGATGCATGGAGGAATAACCGCCTCCTGTCCTGTCTCCTCCTCTCCCTCCCTGAACACCAGCAACTCTTCGCTGTCCAGAGCCTGCTGCAGATACGTCTCCATTTGGTCGAAGTAGGGCAGCGCTCCTGCAAGAGTTGGCCAGCGCATTGCGGCCCTGCAACGGGGGGATGCATGGAGGAATAACCGCCTCCTGTCCTGTCTCCTCCTCTCCCTCCCTGAACACCAGCAACTCTTCGCTGTCCAGAGCCTGCTGCAGATACGTCTCCATTTGGTCGAAGTAGGGCAGCGCTCCTGCAAGAGTTGGCCAGCGCATTGCGGCCCTGCAACGGGGGGATGCATGGAGGAATAACCGCCTCCTGTCCTGTCTCCTCCTCTCCCTCCCTGAACACCAGCAACTCTTCGCTGTCCAGAGCCTGCTGCAGATACGTCTCCATTTGGTCGAAGTAGGGCAGCGCTCCTGCAAGAGTTGGCCAGCGCATTGCGGCCCTGCAACGGGGGGGATGCATGGAGGAATAACCGCCTCCTGTCCTGTCTCCTCCTCTCCCTCCCTGAACACCAGCAACTCTTCGCTGTCCAGAGCCTGCTGCAGATACGTCTCCATTTGGTCGAAGTAGGGCAGCGCTCCTGCAAGAGTTGGCCAGCGCATTGCGGCCCTGCAACGGGGGGATGCATGGAGGAATAACCGCCTCCTGTCCTGTCTCCTCCTCTCCCTCCCTGAACACCAGCAACTCTTCGCTGTCCAGAGCCTGCTGCAGATACGTCTCCATTTGGTCGAAGTAGGGCAGCGCTCCTGCAAGAGTTGGCCAGCGCATTGCGGCCCTGCAACGGGGGGATGCATGGAGGAATAACCGCCTCCTGTCCTGTCTCCTCCTCTCCCTCCCTGAACACCAGCAACTCTTCGCTGTCCAGAGCCTGCTGCAGATACGTCTCCATTTGGTCGAAGTAGGGCAGCGCTCCTGCAAGAGTTGGCCAGCGCATTGCGGCCCTGCAACGGGGGGATGCATGGAGGAATAACCGCCTCCTGTCCTGTCTCCTCCTCTCCCTCCCTGAACACCAGCAACTCTTCGCTGTCCAGAGCCTGCTGCAGATACGTCTCCATTTGGTCGAAGTAGGGCAGCGCTCCTGCAAGAGTTGGCCAGCGCATTGCGGCCCTGCAACGGGGGGATGCATGGAGGAATAACCGCCTCCTGTCCTGTCTCCTCCTCTCCCTCCCTGAACACCAGCAACTCTTCGCTGTCCAGAGCCTGCTGCAGATACGTCTCCATTTGGTCGAAGTAGGGCAGCGCTCCTGCAAGAGTTGGCCAGCGCATTGCGGCCCTGCAACGGGGGGATGCATGGAGGAATAACCGCCTCCTGTCCTGTCTCCTCCTCTCCCTCCCTGAACACCAGCAACTCTTCGCTGTCCAGAGCCTGCTGCAGATACGTCTCCATTTGGTCGAAGTAGGGCAGCGCTCCTGCAAGAGTTGGCCAGCGCATTGCGGCCCTGCAACGGGGGGATGCATGGAGGAATAACCGCCTCCTGTCCTGTCTCCTCCTCTCCCTCCCTGAACACCAGCAACTCTTCGCTGTCCAGAGCCTGCTGCAGATACGTCTCCATTTGGTCGAAGTAGGGCAGCGCTCCTGCAAGAGTTGGCCAGCGCATTGCGGCCCTGCAACGGGGGGATGCATGGAGGAATAACCGCCTCCTGTCCTGTCTCCTCCTCTCCCTCCCTGAACACCAGCAACTCTTCGCTGTCCAGAGCCTGCTGCAGATACGTCTCCATTTGGTCGAAGTAGGGCAGCGCTCCTGCAAGAGTTGGCCAGCGCATTGCGGCCCTGCAACGGGGGGATGCATGGAGGAATAACCGCCTCCTGTCCTGTCTCCTCCTCTCCCCCCCCCCCCCCCCCCCCCCCTCCCTGAACACCAGCAACTCTTCGCTGTCCAGAGCCTGCTGCAGATACGTCTCCATTTGGTCGAAGTAGGGCAGCGCTCCTGCAAGAGTTGGCCAGCGCATTGCGGCCCTGCAACGGGGGGATGCATGGAGGAATAACCGCCTCCTGTCCTGTCTCCTCCTCTCCCTCCCTGAACACCAGCAACTCTTCGCTGTCCAGAGCCTGCTGCAGATACGTCTCCATTTGGTCGAAGTAGGGCAGCGCTCCTGCAAGAGTTGGCCAGCGCATTGCGGCCCTGCAACGGGGGGATGCATGGAGGAATAACCGCCTCCTGTCCTGTCTCCTCCTCTCCCTCCCTGAACACCAGCAACTCTTCGCTGTCCAGAGCCTGCTGCAGATACGTCTCCATTTGGTCGAAGTAGGGCAGCGCTCCTGCAAGAGTTGGCCAGCGCATTGCGGCCCTGCAACGGGGGGGGGATGCATGGAGGAATAACCGCCTCCTGTCCTGTCTCCTCCTCTCCCTCCCTGAACACCAGCAACTCTTCGCTGTCCAGAGCCTGCTGCAGATACGTCTCCATTTGGTCGAAGTAGGGCAGCGCTCCTGCAAGAGTTGGCCAGCGCATTGCGGCCCTGCAACGGGGGGATGCATGGAGGAATAACCGCCTCCTGTCCTGTCTCCTCCTCTCCCTCCCTGAACACCAGCAACTCTTCGCTGTCCAGAGCCTGCTGCAGATACGTCTCCATTTGGTCGAAGTAGGGCAGCGCTCCTGCAAGAGTTGGCAGAGACGGACCCCCCCCGCAGCGCATTGCGGCCCTGCAACGGGGGGATGCATGGAGGAATAACCGCCTCCTGTCCTGTCTCCTCCTCTCCCTCCCTGAACACCAGCAACTCTTCGCTGTCCAGAGCCTGCTGCAGATACGTCTCCATTTGGTCGAAGTAGGGCAGCGTCAGAATTGGCATCTGCAACGAGCGCTCTGGACTAGCAAGAAGCAAGAATAGGTGTGGAGGGAGGGGAGAACGAAATCTCGAAAGCTGGGTTCGGGGTGGCAGCGGGCCTTGGAGCTCTGTGGGCGGCAGGGGAGGCGTTGAGAGCCGCGGTAGAAGTGCCTGTCTGAGCCGCGCTCAAATTGTGGGCGCTCTGGATCCGCCTTCTTCGCCTCGCTCACCTGCAATCTCTCATCCTCCCTCCCTCCGTCTCAGCCATGCCGAAAGAAAAGCGCCCCAACGTCTCCACGCTCATGCCAGCCGATGACTGTGGCCAGCTTCTCCTCCGCGTCCTTGAAGACAATGAGTGGGAGAAGAGCCTCCTCCTCCCACTCCACCATCTCCTGGAGGGACTCCGCTTTCAGCTCCGCCAACATCGATTCCTCCACGGCGCATCCACTAGCCTGCCAACATTTATCCCTACCTCCAGCTTGTCTCGGCAATGGATGGAAGATGGATGGGACCTGGACGTATGTGGCCTGGTCGTTGGGGTCAGAGGTGGGGGCGGGTCGGGCGGTGCGGTGGATGAGGAAGATGGCCTTGCTGCGAGGCTGGAGGAGCTGGAGCCGCGGCAGGACCTTGAAAGCAGGGAAATCCAACGTGCGGGCGACCGGGAGGTAGCCGGTCGGGTCGCTGCGTTCGTGTCGCTGAGATTTGGGATTTTTGCATCTGTCACCGATCGGGTCCCGTTCCGTCCTTGTCAAAGTGCTCACCGCTGCGACCGGCATGTCAGACGCAAATTTTTTCAATGTTTTTAGCATTTTGAGAGTGATAATTGTTGGCCAAAAGCATGTAGCAATTGCATCTGT